>JAHZMX010005240.1:0-14610 GCA_027743895.1 Seira musarum
CTTTAGTTGACAGGTTTATTTTTAAAAAGTCCAGGCTCAATATAAGCTCAATGTAAAGAAACAGAAAATCAGTGAATAATCCTTAATCCTCCATTTAAAACGCACTTTCCAATTGTTTTACTGTAAATTTCGTCAAGTCAAGTCCCGTGCCTTTATTTGACGGTTACTTTTGCTGGCTCAATTGTTATTTATTTTAGTATACAAAATCCATTCTTATCACAGACGATATAAGAAGCTTAAACATTAACAAAAGTTTTCCTTTACGCAAAGCCGAGCAAAGTAAAATTGTCAATTGTAATCATGACACTTGAATAACTTCCCGTGTGTGTCAGCGATGTTTTGGAATTTTGCAATTTCGAATTCAATAGCTCATTAAAAATTAGAGAAACCTTTTAAATGTTTTAGGTAGAATAGCTTTAATAAGAGAAGACAAAAGGAAATGAGAAATTTATTATGTCTATCGGACGGATCGTTGGAAGAGAAAGCCATATCATCGCCTACCAAAATATACTTACATTGGGATTTGCCCACTTAATTTTTTTTGTTTTGTTTTGCTTAAGTTAGCCTATAGCTTTGGCTTTGGGTTTTCGGCTTTAAATAATTAATACAGAGGCAAAAGAAAGGTAAGTAAACACACGGTTGCGTTGCGATCACAATCGAATGGTTGTCGTCGTCGTCATCATCATCATCATCATACGTCGTTCGTATTTTTTTTATTGCAAAACAGTGATCGTGAGATAGCAAATAAGCTACTTGGTTACTTTCCAGTTCAATAAAAGAGCAGAGGTTCATTTTCTTCTTCTTTTCTAATCGAGCACACACAAAACAGGTAATATTATCTGTCTCCTTTATAAAAAAAGAAATTTTTGTAGCAAGAGGGGAAAACGTCAAATCTTTTTTAAGGCTTCGGCATAAGGGCAAACATGATCTCGATCTCTGTAAGAAATTGCTTTTGTTTGCAGCAACCTAAAATCCCCTGACATATATGAACATTAACCGTTGATCCGCGTAAATGAAGTAAATGGGTTGGAATTGAATGGAAAGGAAGGGAAAAGGAGAAAGTTGAGTATCATCACCATCACTATATTACTCTGTCACTATCATTATCAGGATCATATCCTATAAATTATATCACCTGTCTTGTCTTCGCCTTTGCCTGGAGAGAAAAAAAAATCAAAGAGTGGAATAAAAAAAAGTTGATATGTGTATCCCACTTGTCGCACTGCTTTTGCTTTCTCCCCTGGACTTTCTTTCAAGCTTGTCACCAAATACCGACTCACTCACATTTTTCTTTCTGTATCACACGTGTACTAAAGCCCAGTCTGCTTTCAGACGTGAAGGAAGAAAGGTTGATGGGAGGTTAGTGCTCCTTCTCTTCACGGTTCTTTTCTGGTGTTGGTGCTCGTACAGGAACGCAACAGCTTAAGTCAAAACTTTCACTCACTCAATAACTCATTCAGATCCAGGTTAAACTACACGTGTATGACTCATATACCTATCAATCTACGCAGTTCACTGTCACACTTTTACTTTTAAAATAAAGGGAAAGTTCAAAAAACGAATTCAAATTTTCGATGAAAATAAAAAACAAGTACTTTCACTTTAAAACTTTTTGCTAGCTTCATAAAGCATAATAAATAGAGTGAAAGTTTAGAGCCCGTACTAATTGGTTGAAAACATCATCATCTGTGCTTTCTCCGGAATATAAATAAAGGGAAAGTTGCTACTTTGCTTGTCCTACTAATTGGTTGAAACCGCGGTGACATTTTATCTCCACGTATCATACACACTTACATGTCTGTAGTACATGCAAAAACAATATTGATTTTTATACTAAATTTTTTTGGGATTTGATGAGTTCGGAGAAAACAGGCGCTAGGATAGTTCTCGGAATTGTTGATGTAATTAAAATTGCCTCGAGCCAGAATTAGAAGGGAATATGAACATATTACTTTACGGTGAGTGACTAAAACGATTTAATACCGGAAATTGCATTTGTATTACGCAGTGAGTGAAAAAACAAGAGAAACTTCGAGAATAAATCAAAGTGAAAAAGAGGAAAGTGCACATCATACCTTACATCACATGAGAAGGGGAAAAATGCATAGAATCGAATTCGTTGGGGACGCTCACAAATTTGTAGAGATTCTTCGTGGGCGTGAGTGAGAGTGAGGTAAAAGCATCTGCTCTTTTGATTGCGAGTGAATGAAATAAAGAATTTTTAAGGATTCGTTAATTTCATTCTTGAGAAAATTGAAATGGCTGGTGAAAGTGAATGTGAAAAAGCAGTGAGACTGGAAAATCTCTTGGAGATTCCGCTAAAAGTAGTAAAGCTGGAGGATCTACTCCATGAAAGAGACTCCTCAAGATTGAGATCCTGCTTAACCCCCAATGAGAATCAGAGAGATTCATCAATATCATCATCATCATCATTGGCTGCGGGAAGAATATGTCGGTCCGCTAGTACATCACCCAGGCTGAGGTTAGACGAAGGTCGACTCCTTCCCAGGTCTTCGAGCGTCTCTTGCTTGTTTGATTGCTGCGAGAAACCATCAAGATGGCGAGACACAAAGCACTTCTCAAATAGAGCTAGATTCAAAGCGACCTCTATAAGATTCCCTGATGGTACCTCCGCCGTGATACCTGTCATGGATCTGGACTCTCCTAATGATGATGATGATCACAAAGATCAAAATGAAAATAAAGCGGATAATAATGCAGAGACGAATTATGCTAGAACTGAGTCCAATTTGGAGATAGATGAAAGGAGATCTAAAGTGGAGCACAATTTGGAAAGCGGATCAGCAACAGGAGTAGAAGGAACATCAAGCGAATCAAGTGGGATCGGAATGGGAAGCAGCTCAACTCGTAAGCTTCTCAAAGTGCTCGACAAACCGATGAGATTCCAAGATCTCCTGGAGCAAGAGCAAGCGAAACGAAACCAGACCCACAGTAGTAGCCAGAGTGGTGGAGCTGGAGGTGATAATGCGATTACCACGAGAGGGGATCACGATCAAAACCTCGATTTGGAGATAAAGAAAGGATCAGTAGTAACAGCAGCAGCGGGAGCAGAGGATGGCGGTGATGATGATGAAACACTCAAGCTTACATTCTACAACGAAGGAAAGCGAGAGAGTGAAAAGGAATTTAGGATGCAATGTGTGGACAGCATATCGACCAGTGGCGGGGAAATCATTGCTTGTGGAGGTGGTACTAATGACGTAAGGTCCTTTCAATCCGCCCAGGGTCTCCAGATGACACGCGTTATGTGCGACAATGAGATGCAATCTAAATCAAATAATAACATTATTAATAATACTCAAATGGGACAACAAGGTGTTTGGGAGAATTGTGGTAGTGGACTCCAAATTCTGAGATGCGAGCGGAGAGAAAGAACTCGGGAAAGGAAGAATTCAACTCCTGCCCCAGCTTATAATAGGTACATTGAAAATGAAAATGGAGAAAGTCTCCAAGCTTATTTGTCATCATCTCCCTCCCAAGTACAGAGATATACAGGGTCAGGGAGGGAACAAGCCATTGCAAATGCGGGTGCAACTATATCAAACAGTACCATCCCCAACTAGAATGCCAGGAGTCCCTGGAATAAAAGATTCAGTCGAGGACTGGGCTGAACAAAGGATACTTAGGGTTCCTACGAGACCTTATTTAAGGAAAAAGATAACTTATGAGCAACCAAGGCAACCGGAAAATCCGCCTGTTCCTACATCTACACCTACTCCGGAGGAGAGGATGCCAAATGTAGGTCTGATGGCCAAGAGGTTCAAACCAGCTCTACCTCCAGTTCCAACATTTGATTGTGGACAACAACAACAACAACAGCAGCAGCAGTCAAATCCGTCGCAAGTCCAGTCACGAATGGAAATGGGTACTACACCCACAACTCCTTATGGCTCGGGTTATCCTCAAGCCCATCAACCAACACAGTCTCATATATTCACATCCCAAATGGAATCACATCGAAGGGCGCAGCCACAGTCTCATCTAGAAGTAGAGATCATTAGACCACCTCAGGTGTCTCCACAGCAACCACAACTACATCAACAGCATTCAGCACAAAACTATTCAAGAGTCTCATCCCAGCCTAGGAATGTTCAGATTGAGGAATTAGTTGCAGAGACAGCTTCGTCACTGTCACAACAGGATGCTTCGTTTAACAGTGCGTCCTATTATGAGTGGCTCCGCCGTTACTGGGACATTTACCAAAGGCAAGGTATTGATTGGCAAAAAATTGCAGAGTATTACGAGCGCTACCATTTCTACCCGTGGGATATTCCCAGAGCCAGAGAGGTGGAAAGGACAGTACGACGTAGTAAAACGCCAAATCCGAATGAAGCTTATGGCGCCATACCACAACAGCATCAACAACAGGAACAACAACATCAACAATTTCAGGATTATTCCATTCCAACAGCAAGAACTAGTGGGAGCATCACGAAAGGTATTCCTGCATCAGCGACATCATACGTGGATGGAAGGATTCAGCAGTTGATGAGTCAACATCATTCACCGCCACAATCCCAGGTACCCCAACAGTCGTCTCCCCAATCACAAACCCAAACGCAATTACAAAAAGAATATCATTACCGCCAACAGCAACACCAGCAGCAGCAGCATTACAACCACCCACAATCACAATCACAGCAATTCAACTTCCAAAATCCGGGATATAATATGCAGCAGCAGCATCAGTCGCAGCATCAGTTGCACTCGTCTCACGAGTGGGAAAGGGGTATTCCTCGCCAAGGCCAACCCCAAGTTCGCCAATATTTCCCTCGAGCTAAAAAGGACGAGTACCCCAACGAGTTTCAAAACTCCCCTGTGTTCGCCCAAACTTATAATCAAGTTGCTGTTGCTGCAGCAGCCGCTGTTGCATCTGCCTCTGCAGGCAAAGAAGATCAAACAAGGATGAACTCCAATTTGGCATCAGTGCTCATGAGCAATGTTAATAGCAGCAATGTGTCTGGGGGTCAGTATCAGGTTCAGCAGCACCAACAGCAACCACTGTCGCAAACCCAACCAATGCAACATCGACCATCTTTCTACCAGGGTCATGCCCAAAATGCTACTATTGGTGGACTTGGAAACGGTCGTCAACATTTACCTGCCGTTCCAACAATGAGAAATTATGGAGGAAATGAGACTGGAAATTATGGGCAGTTACCGTTCGTACCATCAAACCAGGCTCCAGGACCGAGTGCATTCCGTCACCCAGGTGAATGGAGTGTGCGCCAAAGTCAAACTGATAGAAACGTGGATATTCAATACGCACAATCTCAGCAGCAGACCCATCAGAGATCGGTCATTCGGAGATTACCAACTGCACCTATAATATCTTCTGGAGGTGATGTGATGGCGGCTCCAAATGTGGGAAAGCAGCAGTTTCCACCGTATGATGGAAATACATTCCATTGAAGGAATGGAATTGCGAATGATAGCTATTGATATGTATTGTATATTTGTACAGATTCACTCTAAACAGAACCAATTTCGAAATTTCCTGAAGAAAATGATTTTGTCAATTACTTTTATTATTGCATTGCTTATATAATTTAAATAAAAACGGTATAATTATTTAACTACAATTCTTCATAAGGCGCAATAGATATCACATTAATTAATACAAGGTTAACTATGTATTTACTACATATTGACCATAAAGTACTAAAAGATTTAATTAATTAGGTAAGTTATATTCTTTTAGTGTGGCATAATGTATAGTCCGTGACATCACGAGGTGCATATTGTTAAAATTGGAAATTCTTTCTTTTAACTACAGAAGTATGACTACTTAGACTATGAAAATTATTTTTTATGGGTCATCGTCTTTTCAGATTTCACTAGGTAGATACATTTGGACTAATTTATTCCATAGCATATTTTTTTACCAAAGTAGTAATTCAATAGTAAAGTCAAGGACTTGCTCACAAAACATGAGAAACGTCTCGTTGTGGATTTTGTAGAATGGGTAAGCGACTTCAATGTAAAATTCCCTGCTGCTCTTGATGAACTTCCAGAACAAGAACCTTCTCGGGGAAATGCTAGCCCCAATGATTTTGAAATCCTCGCCAACATCTGCCACATCTCCTCCCATCTTAGCTTGGAAAAAGATCATGAGCAAGCAAGATGACACGCATGAGAACACAACAATATACGCAACAGGGCCTTCTTCTGAGAGTATCTCGTTGAATCTGATGGTGAAGCAGAGGAGCACACTCACAGTAATCATGACTCCCACATGATGGTAAGATATCATTCTTGACGCGAAGAATTTGGTCATCAGCCCATTGAGAATCTGCTGTGTCCTGTATAGCTGTACAACCTCGACATCATCCAGAATTCCGTAACATCGCGTTTGAAGTTTACACCTATTTCCATGAATTACTTTCACAACTTTCTCTGGTGTGAAAGCTTCCGTGGATACGGTGCTCAAGATGTAGTACATGCAAATAACCATGGTCATAAGCCCAATGGTGGTCCCACAGCCGAATAGTGCGGCGGACATCATCATCAGAAGCGGCGTATTTTTAAAGTTGAATTTGAAATCTACCTCAAGCCAGTCCTTGATGAGGACGTGAGTAGGTTCAATGGGATGCATGAGTGTGATGAGCACAAAGAATGGGAGGACTAGTGAGATCCACATAACCATTTGGAAGAGTATCTCTCCTACAAAGACAATCCGTTTGTGTTCCTTTTCCAGTTGAATCTTCCCAGCTTCAATGAGTTCCCTTATGGCTTTGTTGTAATTCAAAAGCTCGTTCATCAGAAACATGTAGACGTCCATGCGCCGAACAAATACAACGTTTAGGAAGAAAACGCATGTCACCAACATGATCTCACCGAATTCAATGATTAGAGAAGCCAGTAATCGGTTTTGACGCCCTTCGTTTTCCGCATCACCTTCGCCACGCTCATCGTCAATTTCATCAACATAAACCTGGAGACAGCGATCAGCATAATACATCATAATAATACATCATAAAACATAATAATAGTATAGTATACTGATCGCACCTGGAGGTACATCTGAATTGCATGAATGAAGGGGAAGAAGACTCCGACTGCGAGACTCCCTTGGCTGAAAAGTTTAAATAGAAAAAAAAATTAGCACTCTTAAAACAATTACTGATTAGGCTACAAAACATATTTTCATTTACATTCCCATGATTTGGTAAGGATTAGCAAGTTTAAGTTGCTCTGTTTTCGAGTCCCATTTGTAGAATGTGGCTCCTGCAAGGGCTGCAAGTTTCACACGAAGACCAAAAAGTTTAATTAGGGTACGTGAAAGCATTTTAAAATTATCACTTAAGCCTGCAAGTCTAATGCGAAGCGTTCATTTAAATTCCCTCTAGACATGGAATAGTATTTCGCTGAATATCTTTCGATTTGCGGTAGAATAATTTTTTTGGTGGATGTCGCAATTCATATCATACATACGTAACAAATGCTGGATTTTTCGAAGAAACTAAATTATTTCTCTGAAATTCCCCAACCCAACCCTAATAAAATACACCGTAAAATTTTATGCCGGATTCATACCCAAATTGGATTTTTAAAATATCGTCACTCAATCAAAATATAAACTTGCGGGATGGAAAGAATAACGCTGCTAAACCCAACTGTTCATGTAGTTTGATAAAACTATTTGGTTTTTCAAGTCTTGATTTGAGACACTGCAGAATTTGATTAAGTAATATATTAACCTAGAGTTTTGAAAGAAGATATATGGGCAAAATATAAGGATATTCAAAAGTTTCAGGTACATTTTGCACAGCATTTTATTTTATAAAAGAAAAAATTTCGGAATTCATACAAAAAAATTTAATTTTTATCATTTATATAAAAGTGACCTATGAAGATGAAATATTCATGGATTGAAATACTCTATCGAATATTGGCCAATGCAAGATCGAAGTTTAAATAATCATCACCTCAAGAATCAATAACTTTTTCCACCCCCGCAAAGTAAATGAGCTTGTATCAATTTGCATAACATGATGAATTGTATGGAAAAAACGGATTAACTGTGAACAACGCTTCTTTATTATTGCAGTATGAATGAATTTAATATATCGCAAATAGGATTAGAATAAAATAATCAGAATAAACTAGTTTTGCATACAAAGTAATTAATTTCACCATAGTAATAACTCAATGGTGAAATCTAAAGTTTGCTCACAAAACATGAGAAAGGTTTCATTATGAACTTTGTAAAACGGATGAGCAACCTCAATATAAAACTCCCTGCAACTCCTGATAAACTTTCGGAACATGAACCTTCTCGGAGAAATGCTAGCCCCAACGATTTTGAAATCCTCGCCAGCGTCAGCCACATCTCCTCCCATCTTTGACTGGCTGAAGATCAGGAGCAGGCAAGATGCCACACAGGAGAATACCACAACATACGCTACAGGACCTTCTTCTGAGAGTATCTCGTTGAATCTTATGGTGAAGCAGAGGAGAACGCTCGAAGTAATCATGACTCCCACATGATGATATGATACCAGTATGGACGCAAAGAATTTGGTCATCAGTCCATTCAGAATCTGCTGTGTTCTGTACAACTTTATGACCTCAAAATCATCCAAAATCCCGTAACATTGCGTCTCAAGCTTACATCTATTCCCATGAAACACTTTCACAACTTTCTCTGGTGTGAAAGCTTGAGTGGATACAGTACTCAAGATGTAGTACATGCAAATAACCAGGGCCATGAGTCCAACTGTAGTGCCGCAGCCGTGTAGCGCGGTGCCCAACATTACCATAAGTGGAGCGCTTTGAAGGTTGAATTTGAAATCGATCTCAAGCCAGTCCTTGATAAGCACATGAGTAGGTTCAATTGGATGCATGAGGGCAATCAAGATGAAGAGTGGGAGAAACAAGGAAATCCACACGGTGGCATGCATAAGCATCTCTGCTGCAAAGATAATCCGTTTGTGTTCTTTCCCCAATTGAATTTTGCCATTGTCGACGAGTTCTCTCAAAGCCTTGTTGTAGTTTAGGAGCTCGTTCATTAGGAACATGTAGACGTCCATGCGCCGTACAAAGACTACATTCAGGAAGAATATGCACGTGACCAGCATGATCTGTCCAAACTGGATAATCATTGAAGCCAATCTTCGCGAATCTTTGTTTTCGTCCCCGTTGATTCCACTTTCTTCCTCGATTTTATCCTGATTTATATTCACGTACATGTGAAGAATATGGATGATCGGAAAGAATACTCCCACTGAGAGACTTGCTTGGCTGCAAGAGTTTGATTGCAAAGAAAAAATTAGTATTCTCATTAAAATGACTTGATCCGACTGGACAATAAATACGTATTATATTCCATTTACATGGCAATGACTTGGTAGAAATTAGCTCGTTTAAGTTGCTCCGTTTTTGAGTCCCATTTGTAAAATGTTGCACCTGCGAGAGCAGTTAGTTTCACGCGAAACCCAATAATTTTAATTATGGTGCGTGAAAGCATTTTCAAGTTATTTTGGGCAAGTGCTAAATTGAATATTAAATGCTACTTTTCCACTGAGCGCATTCCATTAAATGACCTTCTGTTCCATTCCTTTGCATTCCACTAACCTTTTGACTTTTAGATAAACATTCAAAGCGTTCTTTGTCCATTCTGAGTTTTAGATATATGCCATAACTACCTTTTGACTTTTTTTCAGGTTATTGGACAAATCCACTGAATATCTAGTAACTAAATTCTTGATAGATTATACCGTAAAATTTTATTAGGATTCGTCCACAAAATGAAGCATTTAAATAGGACTACTAATGATTTGAAATTGTTGTAGCTGTAATAATCAAATATTGAAAATTTGGTTTAGTGATACACCAGTGTTTTACAATTTACAAAGATATGTAATTAGGAATCTATCACTTTCCCCCAAAATAGAAATCCATGAGAATATTAAAATTTTCAAATATATTTTATGACTCATCCATTCAAACAGATAAATACGGAGACATATCGAAACTTTTTAGGTCATTTCATGAAAGGTTTTATATAAGTAAAATTTATAAAAGGAGGAAGTTCTAAAAATTTTATTACATTTTATCCAGAAGTTACCCAAAAAGAAAAATTAGACGAACTATTCAGAACATGAAAGGATTTAGGTATGTAATATTGGGCAATGCAGGTTGAAACTTGAAATTATCTCCATCTCAAGAATCAATATTTTTTACTGGTACTCCTACTACCTCTTGCACATTTTCACTTTCTTATGTCAGGAATCACTTTACCCGTGATTTCGAATTGAATCGTGAGATTCAATAGCAGGCTCAATACATATTTCCGAATTTAGCTTTCGGAGAAATGTCGAGCATTATTTAACACCTTCTGGAAACAGCCATTTACCGAACAAAGAAAACACGTAGAAGCATTTACAAGCTTTTTTCTTCTCATATTCTTTTTGTATTCTATGAGATCCAAGTTGAATTTCGTAATAACTGAAACCAGTATTCATATTTCTTTAACATAAGTAGGCATGGTTTTTCCTTCTCCCTTCGCAATTTTATCTCTATTAATATGCACATGTATGAGGAGTGCATGAATGAGAGGAATGCACCAATTCCAAAGACTGCATTTACTCTAAGTTAATTTTAGAACAATTAATTTTTGCATTCTAAAAAAATATTGATTGCAAAGTATCTTGCCTTACATTTCAATGCTCAGATACCGCTTCAGATCAATTCATGCTAAACGGCGATTTCAAGTGATTGAAGGAAGGTTATAGAAGAATTTTCTCGAAAGTGATATTTGAATGTGCTACCTTACCAATACTTCTTTCCAAACATTTTTTTTCTTGAATTATGATTTATTGAATTAAATAAATCCAAGACTCGTAGAATTCACTAAAAATTATTAAGTATAATATGCATATTTGCTTTAATTATTCAGTGCAAACGAAATTCGATTCAGGTTACAAAATAATGCTATCCCGGGAATTAATGATTTTTAACAACTACCAACTTCCACAGCAACAAAGTGATTGTATGGTCTAATGTAGTCTCACAAAAACTGAGGAAGGTTCCCTTATCGACCGTATAGAATGGATAGGCAACTTGAATATAAAATGACCAGCAACTCCTTGAAAATTTTCTGAACATGAGTCTCCTCAGTACAAGGTCATGTCCAGCTCCTTTGAATCCATCAGCAATGTCAGAGACTTCCCCTCCCATTTTGCTTTGTAAGTAGATGAGCATGATGGCCGAAAATATGGAGAGAAAGATGATGACATAAGCCATTACCCCAGTCTCATCGAGAATGTCTTTAAACCGGATTGCAAAGCATGTTAGAACAGCAACAGTTGCCGTGACGCCAACATGATGGAATGAGATAATTCTGGAGGCGAAGAATTCCGTGAGAAGGATATTAAAGATTTGTTGAATCCTATAGAGATGAATTACTTCCAAGTCGTCAATGTCTCGAAATCCCTTTGTGATGAGGCGGCATCTTTTTCCATTATAGATTCTTGCGACCTCCTCAGGAGTGAAGGCGTCAGTAAGAATTGTNTTCTTGCGACCTCCTCAGGAGTGAAGGCGTCAGTAAGAATTGTGCATTGGATGTAGTACAGATTGATTAAAAGCGCCATTTGACAGATTATCGTTCCACTGCAATATAGACCAGCTACAATGAAGAAGAGGAGGATAACGTTCCTCATTTTAGGCGATAGATCAACTTCAAACTCTAGCCATTCCCTAATCAAAATGTTGGTCGGCTCCATGGGATGCAAGAAGGCCAATACGAGAAGAAGTGGAAGGACGAGAGAAAGCCACATCACAACTTGCATGAGAAGCTCTGAAAATTTGATTTTCAGCTTTTGTTCTCTGGTTAGCTCCAGTTTGCCAGATTCGATCATTTCTATTTAACAAAATGTTACAGGTACAAATTTTAAAAGTCAGTTCAGCTTCTAGTTTCTCATGAAAATCTTAAAATTTTATTACCTCGAGTAACCTCATTGTATTTTATAAGCGCATTCATGAGATACATGAATACTTCCCGGCGTTGTAAGCCAATCACGACACATCCAAGGATAGAAGTGACCAACATGAATTCGCCAAATTCTATTATGTTTGTGGCAAAAAGGTGTCTCTGGTAGTCAGCATCAAAATCGGATCCAAGTTCCTCGGGAATGGTTTGAATGTACTGCCGCAGGTACATTTGCAGCGTATGAATTGCGACAAAACAACCTCCCCCACCAAGACCACCCACATATCTAATCAGAAATTAAGTACTCAAATTAATTAGACACTCTCAGTATAATTATATAATTTAGTAAAATTAATTACATCATTAGAAAGAGGTAATAGTTTCCTGGGACAATGAGACCCGCTGATTTATCCCAAGAGTACAAGGTCCCCGCACCAAATTTTGTTATTTCCATGCGAAAGCCAAGACATTTTATTAGCCTTTTGGATAACATTTTGTCAAGGATCAAAGTATTGAAGAGTGTTTTGTCATGTATGTCTTATTACTTATGTCTATAGTTATGCACTGGAAGAAATTGACGATGTCTTACATAATGATCATTGCTTTACAAAAAAGTTTCGTAATTTATGTAAAAGAGCATTATGAAACTACCTCGCTAGACAGAAAATCACGGGATAAAATTTTGCGAAAACCAAAGAATTTTCTGGTCAAAAGAGTTATACAACGGTTAAGTTTTGGTGGATTTTGGGTACTCAAAATTTCGAATTTTTTGGAATTTCAACTTATATAAAAGTTGTGGGTTTGAATTGAATGATTTATCCTTGAATTTGCTGATTTCTTAAGATTTATCAAGAACAGTCAGTCGTTTTTCCAGCAACGATGCAAACCGTTCATTTAACTAATCGATCCATTATGATTTGCCATATTTTGAGCAAAACTTTCAACAGAAGTACATGCAAAGCACTCAGCAGCAATTTAAAAATGAAATGTATGAAGTTTAAGCAGAGTATTAGGAGGGTGTAGAATATATTTTTCATTTATTTCATCGGTCATTTAACGGTCTCCATGTAACAGTTTGCATGCAGTGCGGTTTAATTTAAAATGTCACTTTACCCCAGTCATTTGCGATCTAAAAATGCAAAAAATTTTTAAAGTACAAATTCATAAAAAAATAAGGCATAAAACGAAATGATATGATGAATATGGATGGTACGGATGCAATTCACAATTATATAAAAAGGGTTCCTGATAACAAAACGAATTTATGTGTCCAACGTCAGATTGAATGCTTTTCTCATTGTCAGACCGGGGCAAATAATCTTTGTTTGCATACCTAAAAATGAAACATGAATTATTATTATGCTCGTTGTAGTAAATCACTCAAATCACCTTTTCCATTTACACATATGATAAATACTTTACAAATACAAAATGTCAGAGGAACATTACTATGCCACATGAGCAGAACACATGCATTGTACTCGACAAAAACCAAATCGTAGCTTATGCAACGCTGTTTTTAACCTTGGATGAGAAACGAGGCACAAGCAAGAGAAATATTGATACTGGACCAGACTAGACAGCCAAACGTAATGAGAGCGGACAAGTGCGATTACATAATAATGAATCGTTTTAGGAACGTATTGACTTTTTTTATCTGAACAGTATATAACCTCGACACTGGAGTTGCCGGTGAATTTAGTTTTCATCTTGACACTTCTCTGTATTCTGTTGTCTCTCTTTGACAATGTGACAAAATGTGGTTCTCAATAATTTTGATCCTCATCTTCACCTATTTGGTGTACAAAATATTTCTCAAGAAGCCCGAAAACTTCTGGAAGAAATATGGCGTCACGCAGTTCCCTCACTCTACCTTAAATCATTTAAAAGTATTCATTGCCAAAATCACGGTTGCTGATATTGATCAAGGTAGATATCGTTCAATGGGCGAAGACTTGAAGGTTTCTGGTTTTATGGCTATGGGACATCCATTTCTTCTTGTGACTGCAACTAGTGCGCAACCTATTATGCAAAAGATGGTTGCAAATCTCAATGGTGAGGAATGGAAAGGAGTGCGTTCAAGTTTGACAAGCACGTTTACTACAGGAAAAATTCGGAGAATGATGGAAAATTTCAATGAGTGTAGTAAGCAGTGGGAATCTCACATTCGGGAAATGATCAAACGTAATGATGGCGAAAGTGTTGAAATCAACGTTGTTTTAGAAACCGCTAATTATACCGTTGATGTGATAGCAAATGCCGTGTTTGGAATGTCCCCAAATGTGGTGAATAATCCTGAAACTGTCTTTTCAAAAATGGTGCATAAAATGACTAAGTTCAGTTTATTGAACTTGGTCAAAACTGGGATTGCAATGAACTTTCCAAAATTGTCAGGAATTGTTGGACTTAAACCATTTGGACAAGATACACTCGATTACTTCGAAACACTTTTAAGTGAAGGCTTGAAACGAAGAATCGAAGGTGTTGAGAAAAGGAATGATTTTCTCCAACTCATTGCGGAGGCGAGAAAGGGAGATGTAAAGGCAGAAGGCTATGACGAGATCAGTGCTTTTGAGAGAGATGCTATTATTAAAAATAAATCTAGCGAGTTGGGAAAGAAAAATTGGTTGAATGACGACATGATTGCGAAGGCACAA
>JAHZMX010005241.1:5101-15192 GCA_027743895.1 Seira musarum
ATAGCGATAGTATTGCTATTTGCCATTGCTCATGGCCGTGCTACTTTAAATGCTTCTTGTTGATTACATGATTTCTGTGATGGTGATGGCGCAAAACTAATTTGGGTTACGCCTTAGCTCAAAGCAGAGAAAAAAAAATTAAATCTCAAATCAAGTTCAAAGTTTTAGTGTGAAGCGAAAGTTTGGATCGACCAGACCGGACCACACTGGAACGTCTTAGCACCTAATTTTTTTTGCATGCATCCAAGTGTGCATGTGAAGCAGTGGCAAAAATTTTCCAAAAAGTGAATGTGTTTTTAATGAAGTGCATTTAATTTCCATAAATAAATTTTAAAAGGCTGCATTAGGTAATTAAAAATGCCGATGCAGTATGAGAGGAAGCGGACATTGTCCTTCTTCATTGTGGGAGGATTTCTATTTCTTGGAGGATGTGAATATGGTGAGCATTTATAGAGTTTACCGTAATGTTTTGAATTTTGTGTGCTGACTTCAAAAGTTGTTTTGCATGTAGCTGTCATTTTGCCGACATGTATGTCTTATCTGAAGACACTAGGGGCTACCAATGAATACTGGCTCGGATTCACTGTCTCAGGTAAATGAACTAAATTTAGTTAACGTTATTGATTGAAAATTACTTGAAACTTTGACAGAATAGAAGTATTTTGTTTCATTTGCTCATAGCCTACAGTATCTCAGCGGCCATATCTGGAATGATTGGAGGCAGACTCTCCGATATCTATGAGCATCATACGAAGACAATTGCGATGGTCTCCATTATCCTCATGATATTTGGAAGTTTTCAATACACAGTTGGAATTACCGTTTGGAACGTATTCATATCCCGGCTTATTTGCGGTAATTTAAAATACCGGCTTCACTTACAGGAATAGCGTAAGTGTATTTTGATTTTGAATTGGATTATTTTCTAGGATGTGGGACTGCTGCAGGTAGCGCTATGCTTGCTGAAGTCTGTCGGGTAACTGCAGTGGAGGAAAGAACCCCCATCCTTGCCATCTGCAATGCTTGCCGACAGCTCGGCATTTTGGTAGGACCAGTGTTCCAGCTTATCATGACCTTTTTTAATTTCAAAATCGGTCAACTGGAAGTGAATCCTTTGAATGCAGCCGGTATCTTTATGGCGGGCTTGTGGCTGGTCTTCTCAGTCATGACTTATTTTATGTTCTTCAACCTGTCAGCAGAGCTCAAAGAAATCAAGAGGCAACAGCGAAGGCAGATTATTCCTCCAGTGGTTGTTACAAGGGCAGATAGAACAGGTAAAAAATTTGATATTTTGCAAAGAGGAACTGGAACTAATCACTCCTTATACATTTTTAGCCCGTCCAACAGAGGAGCTCCCCAAAATTCTTGAGGCTGGCCCAGCAGCAGGTCACCAGGCCCTAGCCCAAAGGGCTGTCCAAGACTGGGATGCGTCTGCTAATGTGTACGCCACACAAAGTGGCGTTGGAGATAGCATGGCCACGAGCCACGCTCGCAGGACCAGGTTAACTTCAATGAGTGGACGGTTCATGAGCAGTTTGGCTCAGTCTGGACAAAAGTCAGTAAATGTCGGGCAAATGTCTTTGTTGTATGCGAGTGGAGTCACTCTAGCCGATAGGACTTATCTCAGGGGTAAAATATTTCAAATAAGTTGACAAAGTCCAATTTGTCATTTTGCAATTTTTTCTGATTGTAGAATTCTTGACGGACTTTTTCATCCTTATGCTGTCTATGGTGTTTACCCTCTTCTTCTGTCAAATGAGCTTCGAGGTAAGAAAGATCTTCAATCTCAATCGGAAATAAATCTTTAAGATTCTCTCTACATAACTTTTTGATTTTTAGACGGTCATTCCGGTAGTTATGCAAGAATATTTCGGCTTTGGAGAATTCTCCAACAGTATAGTCTACATGGTTGCTGGAGGAGAAGCAATGACGGTGTTCTTCTCCGTCGCTATCATCAGTCGCTACGTTCGCGACACGAATTTGATGCTGATTGGATGGATTAGCCTAATATTAGGTCATGTTTGGCTGCTTGTCTTCCTCCCACAATTCCAGTATGAAGGAACCGGGTCGGTTTTGCAAGTGGCTTTCTTCATGATTGCGCTTGTTCTATTGACTTTTGGATATGCAGGTAAAACTATTTAAAATTGTATGCTCATTCGAAAAGTCGCTGACGTTTCATTCAATTTTTCCAGTCTCTTCTGTCGCCAACACGGGATTGTTTTCGAAATGCTTGAGTGTGAACACCCAAGGTAATTCTATAAATAGTTAATTAGGCCGTTTCTAATTTTAAACGGATTTTATTTTTCTGGTTCAAGGGCTCGGTCAAGGACTCAGACGTATGATATCATACGTAGGTTTAATATTCGGCCCTACTTGGGCAGGTGCCTGGGTTAGGAAACCATATATGTTCGTAGGCGTTCCCCTCCTCATAATCTTTATCCACACGGTGAGTTCATGATCGATCATTGAAAATTGAAAATATGCAAAAAACTAAATTAGCAACATTAATTGAGGAAATGTTTTTCGTTAAAAACATTTTTCTTTAGATTATGTTCGCAGTCAGCTTTAAAGATTTGAGAAGGATAGAAAAGCAACATCGCGATGAAGCAGAGGTAAGTGGTGCTGGTGGTGGCGGTGTTGTTGATCGGCCACCGCTTCCAGAAATTCAAGAAGATGAAGAAAGAAGGCCATTAATAAGATGATCCCAACACATCACATCATCATCATCTTATCAATATTATTATCGTTTTTTTAACTGGATTGGTGTGGAGGTCAGTGACGATGATTACAGTTGTTTGGCTATTTCATGATGACACCTTTTCACCTTTTTATGTATTAATGGATAGGTAAATAAATAAATAAATCCATTCATTTACAAAGTAATTCTCATTAAAACGCTATTTTGACGTGAGGAACAAGCCATTATTTTCAGATTTTTTATCTCGTTAAAATTGTCACTTTGATCCCATTCTAGATGGTTTAATTTGCGAATCTAGATTTTGCTACAGTAATTGGAAAAGAGTTTATTTGCGATTAATGTGAGGCTTTTGAACTCTTCAGAATTTTGAAGGTAAAATAATTTTTTTTCTATGTGGCATTTTCACTTTGGAAGCTTTAAGCCATCGCTGGAACATTTGATGGCGATGACAGTGACACAAAAAAATTCATCTCTAGAGTTCTCACTAACGTGTATAATGTGGACCCTCAATCATTGTCATTTGTTCCTAGTCATGTCGTCACTTTCCAGCTCTTTGGAACTCGACTCCCATCTCTCATCCATCCCAATCCCGTGAATCATCGAATTTTTTTTCGTTGCATATTCCGTTTCGGGTTGCATAATAAATATGGTTTCAGATCGCATATGGCTTACATTATCAAGAGGATTACGTGTTTTTGTTGTTATTATTATCGCAGGATAATTTTTTTTCATGTTACTTAAGTATGAAGAATGCAATACTATTTACAACCACCCCAGCAAATAAAATGTCATCACTATTATTATTCCACTACCACCCTCACCCTCCTTCCATCTTCTTCCAGTCTTCTAATGACTTGAGCATTTCCCGAAGAAAGGAAGATGCTTAGTCACTGACTCTGTGAATGTAATACTTACTTACTTGCACAGTAATTATTAATATTTCATCCAGATTTTCAATAAAAAAGAAAATAATTAAAAGTCCGAAGTAGCATCTGAGCCTCCAGTAATAAATGGAGGCAATAATAATAACAGCCGTTCTTAATGATACCCCCATCATCCACTATGAAAATGGAGAAACTATTTATGTTTGTTTGGCTTGGCTTGGAGTACGTGCGTACATTAACTTTTTTTTTCTCCAGCAAAAAAAACGACCCAATAAAAAGGATGCGTAACTAAAACCGGAGTAAGTAAATGAAGGCATCTCTCCTTGATTTACAATATTGCCCCGACCAACCAGACTTTTAGTTTTGGTAGGTCTCTAGATCTCATTGACTTCTTGTGGATGCATGACTGTGACCCAAAATGAGAAAATACGGCCCATTTTCTGGGCTAATTTGGTGATCGTAACTAACCAACAAAATCCAATCCTGATGGTGATGATGGTATTGTGAGTGGACTGGAGTCCGGCAAAGCGAACAACAGATTTTTAAGTGGACTCGTAAATCACGAAGCCAGAAAGTGTAACAATAAAATGAGGAAAACAAGAATGGAAATGAGGATCGGATCGGATGAGACTGACTCCCTGGCAAAGAATCTTCCTAATTTAATGAATGATAACGATAAAAGGCCAAGCTAATAGAAAATACAATTCTCCCTTCTTCTTCTTCCTCGGACAGAATGCAGATGTCCGTAGAAAATACGACTAAATTTAGACCAGCTTTGAAAAAAAGTCAAGTTTTTATTGCATAAAGGGAGGATGAACACGAACATCGTAATAATAATAACAATAGAATAGAACACAAAAGCGAAATATAATCGTAAACAATATTATATTTTTTTTGTACATTTTCCCCCAAAATTCTTTTCAAAAAAATTACTTGTTTCCCGAAAAAATAATAATAGTTGAAAGTAACATGATCGGTATTACTATTACTTGACTTGATAAATGAGATGTAATTTTTTCCCCTAAAAAATTTTCATTTTCAACTTTGTTTCCTTCTACTTCTACTTGTTCGGCTAATTTTTTTCATGTAATGCAACGTAACTTCCTTGTCTTCTTAACAAGTCAGAGGGTTTTCAAGTTCAAGTTTGTGATGTTTCGATGTGATGTGATGATGACTTTCAGCATATTTTTAAGTAGCCTATTTGCCACTGTCATCGTTATCTCATCTCCTCCGTTCCGACACAACACAACATAATGATCATTTGTTCGTCATTCCATTCATTGTTGTTGTTGTTGCATCCAAAAACCCAAACCCAAAAAAGTGCATTTATAACTGCATCTCGTTCTTTCTCCACTTCTTTCGGCTTTTACAATGAATTCATTCATTTTGTATGAAAATTTTCTTTTAAATGCTCCTGCATATTGTTTCCCTTCCAAGCTCTTGCATGTGAGTGAGTCAATGAATAGGTTTTTTTGTTACATTTTTTTCTCAAATCCACGCACCATTGGCTTCCTAAGTAGATACTTTACGCAGTCCATTTTACTATCATCATCATCTCAATCTCATCTCGACTCATCGACATCATTTTTACCGTAAAGTGTAACCAAGCCGAAGAGAGTTTTCAACTTATATTGTGTCGAGTCTATTGCAATTTGAAAGCTTGAAACCAGCCACAGATACAAACACAAACAACGACCAATGCATGGACCATTGCTTTACATTCACGGGTAGAGCGCAAACGATGTTGATGTCGATGATGTAAAAATAAATACGACATGTGAGGAGGTAAAACGGTACTTGACTGCGACTCACTGCATTGCACTGTGAGGAGGACGATGGTGATGATGATGATGATCAAACTGATGATGCGTATCGTTCTCCTTTTTCTCAGGCCATTTAAAATACTATGCAGTTGAGTTGAGATAGAGATAGTTGAGTTGACTTTTTCTCCCTCACACTCACGCAATTCGATACATTTTACATTTACTTTACTACTGGCTTCGCTGGGACGAGAACGCAGGGGAATTTTCGAATTTCGGTAGTTGGTATTCGCATTCCGCACTTACTCATTTCATTGTCTCATTTTATCAGTGAAAATGTCAAATGACACATAAATCTCCATGCCATGCCATGCCATACTGCAGCAGTGCAAAGCAGAAGCATTTTTTGCCGAAGGGAAAGATGATACAAGGCTAGGCAAGGCAACACAACATTATTATAAACGACCAGGTCATGATCTTTTCCGGGTCGTTGTTGTTCTCTTCTTCTCTTCATATCCTCGAGATTTTTATTTTGGCAATGACACATTTCAAAACATGCATTGCATACCCCGCCTGGTCTGGTCTTGTCTGATGGAATGGAAGCTACTTACTCAAGAAGAGGGGGAGATGAAAATGGAGCTCATTAATCTTCTGACATAAGCGAACAGACACAATCCATATTATTCTCATTCTAAAAAGGAATAAAAAATTGATGTATCTACACAATCTGCATTGTACATCATTTTCATTTCACGAGGATTTTACATGCATCGCTTCCTCCCTCCCTTGACTCAAGACGTTTTTTTTTGCATCATCTTATTCCCTCATCGAAATTAGCATAATTTTTTCTCACCATCATAATCACAATTAGACTGCACTTGAAAAAAAAATATGAAACGAAGGGCTATAAAAAACGTTCTACGGGTAATTTTACTGTCACCTTTTCCTCGGCTTGTTATTGTCATATTCATACCATCATACTTTTCACATACCTAATCATAAGAAATGACAAAGCAAAAACTTTAGACAAGTTCAGTTCAATTCAATTTCCCAATTCTACCGAACTAACTCAGTTGACAAGTTCAATCTCCTTATATTTCTTAACGATTTGACTCAACTTCATTCCACTCCCTCAACTTGAGTAGGTGTAGGAGGAGGAGGAGGACAATAACAATAGTGATGAATATTCAAAACAAGACAAGACATAAAAAAACTTTTTTTATTTCAGGTGTTCTCTTATATATCCCCGACAATGACAATGCAACATAACTAACGCCATTTATGATTTGCTCCCACTTCTAACTTGAGAGTAACAAGCATTTTCCTCTCTTTTTTTTCTCGAAGACATAAAAAGTGCAGTGACTCATCCCCATCATCCTGTCTCAGGCTTAGAGCTCCATATTTCATGCAACTTCTTCCGTTTCATTACCTCTTCTCTTCGGTTTGCAATGTAATGTTATGTTAGTGTTGGTCAACATTCAACATCAAATGCAATAGCAATGCAAACGTTATCATCATAATCATCATCATCATCGTCATCATTATGATTATTACAGTTTTTCTTCGAAAAGGAATTGCAATCACAATCATGCTCGTTAATATAATGGGCATTGTTGTCCTCTTCCCATTTTCGTTTTGCTGTTAAGTCATTCCCATCCTGATCCTGATATAAAGTGATATGATTCAAGTCAAACCAAACCAGGTACCGACGCGGTTAACTTTTCCTGGAAAATGATTTTTCCTGAGTCGTCTAAAAAGGTCTTTTACTTTGCTACTCCACTCTACAAGTCTTTCAATTCAGTCCACTCCTTTGCAAAATAAACAATTTTACTTGCAGTGTGAGTGTGATGCAAAAAAGGAGGCCACAATAATCAACGATCAACTTCTTGAAGACCCCAAAAAACAAGCCTAAACTCGTTCTAATCCTTCGTAAGGAATACATAATAATAATTTCGAAAGACCGCCTCAATCCCCCAATCTCAATTTCGCCAAGCCAAGTCAAGACAGTCTCACACTCACTTTGCTGCTTCGACTTTGGTTCAGTTTACTCATTCAATTAGATAAAAACTTGTAATGTTTAAGTGCACACACTCTTTTATTGTTGTACCTATTAAGACGACTTAACTAAAGCCTTTTAGTTTCAGTATTTTTTTTGGTTCAGGTGGGCAGATTCCCAAAGTCATTCGCAATTCGCGAAAAAAAACTAGACAGATCACTTTTTTCGATAAAGGACCAACAAAACATAAGCCCATGGAATTCAGGTTGACTTATTACAGATACCTGAGCTGAGCTAGCAATTTTTTTTTGCATCCTGAATCTAAGCTTTTATTTTGAAAAAAGCTGAGGATGATGATGATGACGAAGAAGAAGAAAACGTGTTTTGCACCTGACTTACTACAATTAAGCTGCGTATAGTGTTGTAAGTGTATGTACGTTCATAGAGCGGACTCATTCCATTCAAAAGAAATTGTACAGTCACTGTAACTTAACGTATTTCTATAGTGGGTCATCATCATCGTAATCGCATCGCACATCATGTCGATGTCTCATCTTAAAATATTCAGTTCAGCTTTTTTGAGACGAGAGTGACCTCATAAGATCAACAACACATGCATACTTACATAGTTGAAGCGATAGACAAGCCACACGTTCATTCCATTCAGCCGACTCGACTTCGACTCTCAATCGCAATCAAAAAAAAAAAGAAAGAATCGAAATCACTGAAATGCACTTTCCCGATACAAACCAGATAAGAAGAAGAAAAAAGAAAATATCATCCTGATTTCATCTTTTTCTAATGCCAATAAGTAATCTTATTTTGCTTTTTACAAAACCACTCCGGCGAATGGCCATGCATTATGCAGAAAAAAAATATTGACATGCGCCATGTAGCACTTACGAAGTGCATGCACGCCAAGCCAAGCCTAGCCCCAGCCAAGTGGATTGTGATTGTCGGCATTTGCAATTGAAGCTATAAGTATTTTGCAGACTAAAAACTTTTGCGTTCTTCAAAAACAGTATCATCATCATCATATCATCTAAATGTGAAGAACAAGACCAATAAGTAATCTTATTTTGCTTTTTACAAAACCACTCCGGCGAATGGCCATGCATTATGCAGAAAAAAAATATTGACATGCGCCATGTAGTACTTACGAAGTGCATGCACGCCAAGCCAAGCCTAGCCCCAGCCAAGTGGATTGTGATTGTGATTGTCGGCATTTGCAATTGAAGCTATAAGTATTTTGCAGACTAAAAACTTTTGCGTTCTTCAAAAAAAGTATCATCATCATCATATCATCCAAATGTGAAGAACAAGTGAAGGGAAGAAACGTCACGATTCTCTAATTCCACTTTTGTATTGCAGAATTATGAGGAAAACGAGACTTGACTAGGTTCCTACTTTGCCAATATGATGATGACTCTTGAAAATGAATGAAATATTTCGAGTGTCGAAGAAGAAGATGTGATGACACCAAAAGTCAAATCGATTTTGACGTGATGCCATAACACTTGAAGAAATTATATGAAGACAAGTCAAGCATATTCAGCCGTCCCATATCGTTTTTATTGTGCCTTGCCCATGCCTTTGAATCTCATGAATTGAATTGCATTTTTTTATTGTCGGAAAACGACAATAAAGCTACTGCAAAAAAACTGCAGGCGATGTAGTAAGTTGCAGGAATATAACATTTTTGATGGATTTTTTATTCTTATTGCGAAAAAATGCAGAGGAGATAAAAAACATTAAAGTTTGGGCGGACTGACTATGAAATCGGCCATTTCCACCAGAAGTGCATTATAAATGGGTTTATAATTCCATCATCCAAATCCAATTCAGAATCCAAATAGGGATTGCAATTCTGATGGATATTTTTTATTGGATTTTGTGGTTCTGTCTAAGGATGGAATCATTGTTTTTTCGAGGGAAAAAAATATGATGATCATGCATTACATTACATTAGATTCACTTTTGAGATAAGCCAGACCCTGTCCCAAGGCCCACTTTGACATAGATTTTTTACTTGTTTTAGTGCTATTTTTTTCCAAAGTAAAATGGAACTATGTATTTTTTTGAAGTCTTTTTTATTTCCCTAAAAAAGTATTTCCCTCGGGAGTCTTAGAAAAAATGGGTTTAGTGCTCGGGCAATGATACGGGGAAATGGAAATCTAAAAAACTGTTCGCATAAGCGGAAAATTAAGGTCCCTTGATGACGTCCTTTTAGTTTGCTTTAGAAATATTTATTTTGTGCATTGGATTGGATTGATTTCAGTGGGAGCGATATAGTGGTAGTGTCATTAGAATCCGATTAAAAAAAAAGCTTTTCATTTTTCTCTTTCCCCAAAATCACGATAATGATTCCATGATGAGATAATAATACAAGATGAAAACATAAAAAGTGAAAGAAAAAAGTCCGAATCCTATTACATGAGATCCTATCCGGGATAAATGATGCTGAGTGTTCACTTCAGACTTTATATTTTTTTGCACATGGGAGCTATGAAAAAAAGGGTTAACAAAGTTGCTCATTCCTATTTCTATTGCTATAAGTATTGCTGACTCAACAAGCAAAGCTCTCCAACCCAATCGAATCCACTCCACTGAACTGCGGTAGAGTCGGAGTGAAAATGAGTGGTTTTCCTGGAAAAATTTAATTTTTTATATTATCGCAGCTTTGAACTGTGAGCTGTAATAGCTGCAAAAGAAAAAAAATAATGAGATGGGGATAATGAGACCAGGACGAAAGC
>JAHZMX010005242.1:4260-19051 GCA_027743895.1 Seira musarum
CCCCCCCGTCCCCCCCGGCCCCGCGGCCCCTGCTTTAACCTAACTAAATTAACCACAGTATTTTCTTTTTGCTAGCATTTGTTGAACAAAATGACAAGCATGCTGTGGCTAATCTTTCTGATGATGGGTTATTAACCAATTTCCGCTTGGAATATGGTCGTTACATATTTTCGTTAAGTACTTTCTACTTGCTTGCCATGGCTTGTAATCGTAATATATACTTAACCACACATTTGCTGACATATTGTTGCGGAGGAGAACATACCTTACCTGAGGCTTCAATTTTACTATACATGAGTATCTGATGCCGAAATTGGAAAAACTTTTTAATTTTACAAAGCCATGCCAAAGCTTAACTCTGACTGTATTAAAGTTTGCGTGTGCTCAAAATAAATGGCACTAAAAAAACTTCAAACAGGCTTTGACTGTGACAATCTAGCTACAAAACAATACAGAATTATCCAGGTTCTAACAATAAGTGTTGTTATTGAATGCAAACAATCTTTTGTTAAGTTTATTTATTAAGACATTTGAAGCAGACATGATTACACTGCTTATATTGTGTAAATTGGATTTGATTAAGAAATTGGAATAATAGATGCAGAAGTAACATAAAAAAATCCTTCACAAATGAATCTTAAATATGAACTCATATAGTACCCAACGGAAACAAATATTTTGATGTTTATGACATACGAATCATATGCAATATTATTTCCAACGCGAAATAACTTGTTGTTAACAGTGCTCACAGGAATTATTTGAAACACCAAAATCTTACGAAGGTATGGCACGACACATTTAAGCAAAAGTACTAATAAGACCGAGAGCTGCAACGCAACGAAATAAATTGAAGTCAATTTAGGTCATTAGGATAAATATTGCTTTCTGAATCCCTTCGAACATGAACAATGACAATGAACAACGCCATTCCAGTCAGTTTTTGCCACCAGCTACAGCCAAAGTTCATGATGATAATGATATTAAAATAACACAAATAAGAATAACTAGAGTTCTTACATGTTATGTTTAAGTGGTACACAAGTTTATTAATAAATCGAAAAAAAAAGACATTTACAGAGCCAAAAATTCGCTTAAAAATGTTTAATAAACTTCCGCAATTAACAAACATATTCATATGGACAACATTAAGAAAAGTATCCAGCAGCTCAGTTCGATTCATTCGAGGGATTGGTAAATGTGCTCGAGTCCCAATGATGAGGACGGTGAGGGTCGTTTGTAGGTGAAACCGAAATGGGGAATGTCGCAATCGACTTTATAACGTTTCAGGTTGGGGAAACATTCCCAAATATTTGACAAGTGCATGTCCCAGCCTCCCCTGTCCAAATACCATTTCACCTTCACTATTGCATTCTTATCTTCGTACTTCAGAGATTCCACGCTGATTGTTTCTAAGGACTTAAGAGGAAGAATATCATCTAAGCCCAATGTTCCTTTACGAATGCAGCCTACGGAAAAGGATTTCAGTTTCGGAAGTTCCAGGCGAAAAATCCTTGTGTCAGACTCCTTTTTAACCAGTTTCTGTATGTACAAGTGTTCAAGAGTCCTCTGGAACCGGTTAATAGCTGGAATTGCCACTGAAACACAGAACATATCTGCAGGCCCCTTAAAAATGTCTAGATGCTTCAGTGGCCAGGTAACTTGACTGGATGTTATCGAAGGAATAATGCCATCATAACGCTCTAACGTCAGTCCCTGCAGAGCTTCAATAACTTCTTCTGTAATTGTGCGGTATTCATAGTGATTCACGCTCCGTAGGTTGACACATTTCCTCAAAATCTGAGAAAGCAGCGAGTTATCCATTCCGTAGTCAATAAACAGGTGCTCTAACGATTGCAAAGCTGGAAATGGGCGTTCATTTAATTTTCGTTGAAAATGTCGAAATGATGTACTACGTCGATTTGCCCTTCCCTCAATATCGAAGAGTAAACAGAAACCTTTCAAATTCGGCATGAGTTCAAGTAACTCACAAAGCCTGTTGTAAATGTCAGCAATTTTGCGAGAGCCATTCCATTTGAAATTGAAGAACCACACAGAACTTCCATGAATCTGAAGAAATTGCTTAATTTTTACCATCAATTTGGCGATTCGCACATGATCCAAACTCAATACGGACACGTGCAAGTTTCGAATGAGGCGATTGGGCGACTGAGCATGGTTGAGTAAAACAGAAGTAGCTTGATCAACAGATTTCTTATCTTCAAATAGGGTAGCGTTTGATTTCGGGCCATCACATAAATTCGTCCCAACGAACTTAAAACACCACCCATCCTTCGCAAAGTCGGAGTCAAAGAGTTGAAATTCAGCAATTTCCTTCCATGCTTTACATACTCCACGAAGGTTCAAGCAAATCCCTTTCCGTAGTTCACCCCATTCGCCTTCCTCGTCATCATCATCATCTTCAAAGGCCTTTTCCGCGTTAATCTTGAACACATCTAGCGCCTGAATGAATTTAAGAATTGAAAATTTAAACATGAACATTGGCTTTCTCAGACCTCTGATATTTACAAATAATCCTTACCTTCGAAAGCATCATAAGTCTTCGTCGTTTCTCAAAAATCTCGGCAAACGTTCTGCACGCGAAATAAGCACTAGTGACATCAGCGGGTTCGGTCAGATATCCGAAAACCATCTCCCAGATCTACAAACAGAAATAATTTTTTTAATTTAAGTAAATACAATAACATGTTTTATAGTTAATCAACTGGAAGGTCTTACGTGGTTGCTCTGAAGTCTTTCGACAGCGCCCTCGGGGAATGATTCGTTGTTTACACCGGAAATCCTCCGGTCCCGGATAGTTTTCAATTTCAGTCGAAGTTTCTCCTTCAACGCTTTCCGTTTCTCCTCCATTCGTTCTTCAATCAATTGATCCACATCAATATTTCGGTGCTTGTTTCTCCATCCATCTTGCTCCATGTGCTCCATCTTCTTTTGAGATTTCCTTCGATTTTCTACAAACTTAAAATTAAAATGCGGATGAAAGTTGAAACAAGATCCGTGTTCAGGTCAGGTCATGCAATAACAGTTCACAATTATTAGATGATTGTGAAGTGAACATTGAACAAACAGAGCTTGGTGACTGACGGAAAGCAGGTCCCATTTTGCGTTTGTTTGAGATTTTGCGCCGTCTCTCATTACCCCAAGTCTCAATTAATGCATAAAAGTGAGACCATGATCATGATCACTTTCGATCAATATTGATCAATTGATCACTGTGCTATACTGTAAAATTGATAATTTGAGCAACAATGAGCGAATCCGGAAATGACGTGTTTAGCATTTGAAGAAAAAAAATCCTAGATTTGCGAACAAAAATCTATTTTTATGTCTCAATATGTATTGATAATAACATTCGAATGCGAACTAGTTTGATGAATATCATGTGAATGTAAAGATGGTAAAATTGTATGAACGGGTTCAACAAAATTAAGTTATTTATTCGACCGCTTAATTTTTTCAGATAATCTAAATATATACATGTATTCGTTCACCACACCACTGGAATCATCGAGACATGTATAAATTATTTTAAACTAAAGTTTCTTACATTTTATTTTTAAGTGGTACACGTGTAAACGAAAAGACATTTGCGGGACAAAAAATTCATTTAAATATGTTTAATACACTACCACAATAAACAATCAGTTTCATGAGATAACCATTAAGATAAGTATCTAAGCCGCCAGCTCCACTTCTTATAATACGACTTGGTGAGATGAGTGGGTGATGATGTTCCAATGATTAGGGCGGCGTAGGCCGATTGTATGTGAAGGTCGGACCAAGAATGGAAATAACTTTAAAACGTTTCAAGTTGGGGAAATACTGCCAAACATTTGATGACTCCATTTCTCCGTTGTCCAAATATCTTTTCACCTTCACTTTTGAATTCTCATCTTCATACGCCATAGATTCAATGCTGATTTTCTGCAAGTTGTAGAGTGAAAGAAGATCATCGAGTCCCATTGATCCAATGCGGGTGAAGCTTATGAGAATGGATTTCAAAATTCCCAACTTCCAACCGAACATCCGCAGATTTCACGTCCATTTTTACAAGTTTAAAAATGTACAGGTACTTCAGGGTCTCTTTGAAGCGGTTAATGAGAGGGAAGAGTTCCGATGCGTTCATATTAATCTCCGTTCCCGCAGTGATTTCGAGATGCTTCAGGGGCCAATTCACTTGGGTAGAATAGAGGATGGTAGGCAAGCCAACAAATCGCTCCAAAGTTAGTCTCATCAGAGCTGCAGTGGTTTCCTGTTCGGTGAGATCACTGCCTAGGAAATTCAAGTTTTTGAGATTGACGCATTTCGTGAGAATCTGTGAAACCAAAGCTTCATTCGGTGCCCAGCCAGAACAGCTGAAGAATTTCAAAGATGTCAAAGCAGGAAGCGGTGGTGGTGGAGATGACTGATTTAATCCCTCTTGAACTTGAATGTGAATATCTTGAAATGCTTCTCCAAGACCCGGTATTTCATCATCATCATCGTCGTCATAATCGAAATCGTCAGAAAACACTAGACTCAAACCTTCCAAGTTTTCCATGCATTTTAGAATGTTTCCACAGAATCTTTCACAACTGCTAGAAGTCGTATTTCCAGAGTAGTCATAAACGAGGTGCAGGAACCTTACAGAACTTCCATGGGACATGAAGAATTCCATAAGTTTCCTGTAATAAGGCTCAGATATCTGATTGCTGACGTCTACAGCCAAGTACTGAATTGGGGAAACCTTCAAACCACGGCGGATGAAAGAAGAAGATGCACGGTCGACTGACTCTTCATCCTGAAATTTGAGTAGGTTTCCTCCTCTGGGGTTATTCCGGTCCATCCATTTATTTGTCAAGAACCAATAATCCTTGGCATATTTAGAATGAGAATCGACAACTTTCTTCCAGGATTTTGAGACTCCGCGAGCGTTCAAGCAAATCTTGTGCCAATTCTGATAACAGATTTTTCCTTTTGTGGAGCCTTTCTCCTCGAAAGTCGAGTTAACTTTTCTCTTGAAGATATTCAGCACCTACAATTTCAAGAAGCATAATTATGGATGTAAAGGCTTAGCTCTTCCTTGGATTCAAGATGGGATAATTAATATAATTTTTTTAAGGAAATGAGACACTCACCTTCGGCAACGTCTTCAGTATCCGCCGGTTTTCCAGAATCTCCGCAAAAGTTCTACACGCCAAGGACGTGTCTGTGACATCAGTCTTGTCTTTCAAATAGCCCAAGACATTTCCCCACACCTAAAATGAAAAGAAGTAAAAGCGGTGATTGTGATGAATATTGATTCTATGATCGAACGATACAAACCAGCATGCAAGTAAAAATGTCTTACATCGTTGCTCTTAATACGCTCGAAAGCACCTTCGGGGAAGGACTCATTATTCACTGCGGAAATCCTTCGGTCGCGGATAATTTTCAGTTTCTGTTCAAGCTTCTCCTTCAACACTTTCCGATTCTCCCGCTTTCGTTCCTCAATCAATTGATCCGGATCAATTTTTTCTGGCTCATTTCTCTCCATTTTTTTCTACTCTCGCTCTACTTCAACAATGGATAAAAATAAGTAATGGGAATTTATTTAACAGAATCGTTGTAACCGTGAGAAGCTGGGTCGAGTCGCAACAAAAATGCTTTTGAATTCAGTTAAATGTGAAATGTGACTGCAAGAGCAGCGGAAACTGAGTGAGTGAATTATTAAATGAACTTCAAGTTATATTTCAGTCTATTCAAGTTCTGCCTGAAACTCAAAAGGGTCGTCTTTCAGAAAAAAAACCCGTCTCATGTAATGCAAAACCAAACCATTTGAAAGAGCGAAACCATATTATGCAGAATATTCTGCATGATCACTTCACTGTCATTTGACCAACGTTTATTTGAATAATGTTCTTTTGTAACTTATACAGATATTAACGTTTTCGTTTTGCATACTACTGCTTACGTTCATTAAAAGAGCAAAGACGATTCGATTCGACGAGTATTGTTCTCGTATATTTATCTAGATAGCCTGTGTGTGACAGACTAACGTAAAAGTTCATTTGCGTGAAATGGAATTGATTATGACTGCTAGCTTCATCGCATCAGTTTCATCCCATTGTCCCGACGTCGATGATCTAGCAAGTGGGGTACTTGGAGAAGGCGCGACTTTAGAATTCTTCATTGAATGACACGAGATAAATTCCACGAAGCACCACGACCACGACCCAGTTCTACACAATTTTCAAAGTCGTCACCTGAGCTTTGCGAAAATCTGGCGATTTTATGCGAAACGTATCCATAATTTCATTGAGCGTATATACATAATTTGAATCGCTTCCATTTCCGTTATATTGTGTTTTTGCGGTAGGCATTAGTAAATTTTAAAGACATCTTTGAAACAATGAAGAGGAAAAGGAGTCCCAATGCCGAAGAGGAGGTGAGTTCAAGCCGGATCAAAACTAACGATTTGGAGCAATTGATTGAGGAACGAAAGCAGGAGAAACGGAAAGTGTTGAAGGAGAAACTTCAACAGAAACTTAAAACTATCCGCGACCGGAGGACTTCGGGAGGGAACAATGATCCGAATCCTTTCCCCAAGGGCACTTTTGAATGCTTTAAGAGCAACGGCGTAAGAACTTTACGGGAATCACAGTTTTAATTGAATTAAGGGTTGAATAATTTGCGATTAATAAGCGTTTTCGTTTTCTTTTTAGATTTTGGGGAATATTTTAGAGTATCTGACGGACCCCAGTGACGTCACGAGCACCTACTTTACGTGTAGGACTTTTGCGGAGAAATTAGAGGAACGGCGGATACATATGGAATTACTACCGAAGGTACTTATAATTTGAATCACATAAGTCCTTTTTAAATCCAGGTAAAATGAGTAATGTACTAAAACGTTTTTCCTCTATACTCTATGCAGGTGCTAGATGTCTTTAAGAGAAAATTTGACCAGGCTCTTGAATCCCAAGACGAAGATGAAGACATTGAAAATAATGTCTGTTACCAAAATTGGCACACGATTTGTTCGCATGGTCGTAAAGTGTGCAAAGCCTGGAAGGAAGCCATCGATTATCATTTTGACATTGCCTTGGATTACTGGCACATAACGAGAAATTGGACGGACGACAATAATCCCAGAACGAATAGGTTCTCATTTGAGGATGCAGAATCAGTTGATGAAGAAACATGTTTTATCCGACGTGGTTTGGAGGTTTCTCCAATTCGGAATTTGCGTGTGATCCTCCGACCCCGAATGACGGCAACATACAACAGGAAACTCGTGGATTATTTTAAGACCCATGGAGGATCAGTGAGATTTCTCTACATTGACTATTACAGTCCGGATATTATCACTCCTGGCGTTTACGGAAGGCTCTGCAACATGCTTAAATACATGAAGAACTTGAAGAAGTTGGATTTTTCGTTTAATAATCATGAGGCTGGAACTGATTACGAAGAAGTACCAGAATCAGATGATGATGATTTCGAAGATGTTCATGTTGAGCATGAGCAGGAATTAAATGGGCATACGCTTCCTGCATTGAAATCCTTGGATTACTTCTCCTGCACTGACTGGGAAGTGAATGAGTCTATGATTTCTCAGATTCTCAGAAAATACATCAATCTGAAATCGCTGGATTTGAATTGTACTAATCCCGTTGAAAATGAAACCACTAAAGCTCTGATGCGTCTAACCTTATTGGAACGATTTACTGGATGGCCCGACATCATCACTTCAAACGAGTTTCCTTGGCCGTTGAAACACCTGGAAATTAATAGGGGGATGCCGGCTTCAGTGCTTTTCCCTGCCATCAACCGCTTCCAAGAGACTCTTGAAGAGTTACGTATTTGGTATGTTACAGATCCGATCGAGATGGATGTTAATGATGTTCGTCTTGATCTCCCACATTTGAAACTATTTCACATCTCCGAAATGGGTGAAGCGATGGGGATGGGATTTGATGATCTCCTCCAACTCCAGTCTCTGGAGAAAGTAATGGTGGGTAGTGTTGATGGTGAAGATGAAAATGCGAAAGTTAAGGTGAAGATGTATTCAGACAGTGGTGAAATGGATAAGTCGAATGTGTGGCAGTGCTTCCCATACCTGACGTGCTTGCGCCTTGGATTTGGTGAGCAGTGTTTCCTTCGGCCATCATAAACTATTAGACTGTCACATCGCGAATCTATCACTCTTTGAAGTGAAGAAAATGGGTGAAGCGATGGGGATGGGATTTGATGATCTCCTCCAACTCCAGTCTCTGGAGAAAGTAATGGTGGGTAGTGTTGATGGTGAAGATGAAAATGCAAAAGTTAAGGTGAAGATGTATTTAGACAGTGGTGAAATGGACAAGTCAAATGTGTGGCAGTGCTTCCCATACCTGACGTGCTTGCGCCTTGGATATGGTGAGCAGTGTTTCCTTCGGCCATCATAAACTATTAGACTGTCACATCGCGAATCTATCACTCTTTGAAGTGAAGTTGCGTTATCGTAATAAAATTGTACGATTTTAAAGGTTAATTAAATAAGTTTTCTATGAAAGTCGCTTTCAATTAGAAGGAATTTTTTTTAGTTTAATTTCAATTTGAAATCAACGAAATTTGTGTAAGTAAATAAAGTTTAAAATTACAAAAAACTTAACAATCGATAATTATGTTGCATCATTTTTGGCATTGATCGGTTTAGTGGAGCGGAAGTCTAGTGTGCTTATTAATTCAGATATACTAAGTACATACATAAGTAATTTACGATTTGTAGATTTTCCAGAGGGTAAACTTTAATGACATTCAGAAAAATTTCTGTAAAATCCACAGTAGTTCATAAGTGACGCAGTTGGTTGATGTCTTGCTTTATTACGTAGCTGAGCGTAGCTAAGCTAGTATTGAAATTGATGTGACCGTCTGTCTGTCTATCTGATCGATAACTTTCGAAAGAGATCAGCGATTTTGGAACAAAAGTTCCTTGCGTACTGAGGACGAGCCCTATTTCTTTTCAGAATTTAAGGTCAACTATCAACGGCAGAGTCAACGGTTAAACTTTTTTTCATATGGAACATAAAGCTTGTGATAGCGTATTGGAAAGCCCAAGAAAATCTAAGCCAGCCACACTGTATATTTGAAATGTCGAATTTTGAACGGTCAACGGTAGGAGGTCGTTTTTTTTCAAGTAAAACATATGCCTTATGTTAGCTTGTTCGAAAGCCAATGAAATACCGACTATAACTTTTTATTTGATATTTTGAAATTTGTTAACCGTCAACGGCAGCGTACCCGCAAAACTTTTAATAGAGCACTCATTAGTCAGGACATGACATTTCATCTTGTTACATCTCATTACTCAGGTCTCATCGAACTCATTTCATGCAAGCATAATGCCTTTCATTTGAAGAATACATGGATCCAAATGAAAAAGAACTGTTTTGTTTGATAACCTATGGTACTTGAGAGATATTGAAAACAGTATTCTGGGAACAACGATCTTATTTTTAACCATTTTTCAGCTACGTCCATATCGCTGTATTAACAGCTAATTTTTTTTCTCAGAAATGAATACTTATGCAGGTAATTTGAATACAGAAAATAATGAAGTTTTCAGTTTAGTATACATAAACTTGAATACGTAAATGCATGTATGTAATTCTAGGCCTGGGGCAGACAAACCCACGTTTGATTCCTTATTAATTTTGTTTTTTTTTTCTCATCATTTTTGTTGTACAAATTGCGTACATTTTAAGTATATTAAAAGTTGCGAATTTTCTTTTGAAGGAAATCATTTGATTATTACATGCCAGACTGATCAAACTGGACTACTGGAGATCGTTATACAAATAGTTTCCTAGCTTTTTCACCTTTTTTTAAATAGCAAAATGCACACATCTTTGCATCAAAAACCTATGAAACCTTCAGTTTTTGAAAGTTTCACTGTGAGCTATGCTTTAGTTGGAATATTTGTCGCCTTATTACTTCTCCAAAAATCCAAAATACTTCTTCTATGGTTCAAAAAAATAAAAAGTGGTAAAACAAAGAACTACGACTATTATGAAGATCTACCAGGACCACCACATCTTCCAATTTTGGGAGTATTGCATCATTTAAGAGATATTCGGCGTATGTTAAGTCAACCTAAAAGTATTTCTTAGAAATTCAATCATTCAAATTTTAACATTCAACTTTGTTTTCAGAAACAATTGATGTTTTTCGGTACTTTGGAAATGAGTGTGGACCGGTGATAAAATTCCATTTGTTTAACCTGAAATTCGTCATTTTAAATAACGCACCTATGGCTCATGTAAGTCAATTCCTAAAATGCAAAGTTTATTTACCGTATTTTCTCATTTTGATTTATACTTTACAGATTCTATTAGCATCTACTGATCCAGGTCACTTGAAAAAGGCTTCTTTTCTATATGACCTTGCATTTTCTAAATTATTGGCGAATGGAATTTTGACACATCTGGACAGTGCCTCATTGGAAATCACACAGGAAGTTGCTGTCGTCCTCGTTTTCTTTAAAATCCTTCCAAAATTATTCTAAAATTTTTGGCAGATGTGCAAAAAAGTTAGTCTCAAATCTAGAGGAAATGTTTGCTACAACAGGGGAGTATGAGACCAGGCAAATAAATAGTTGTATTCATCATTGCAGCTTACAGAGCATATCAGGTAACATATTTCTGAGGCTGTTCAGTTGCTCCTTATTGTCTTTCTAACCAAGTTTAATTAAATCGATTTAACCCTAACTAACTTTGTAGAAGCGGTCATGGGCTTGAAGTTATGTTTGGACGATGAAGGAAAATTGTTTTACGACTGTGTCCGGAGGTAAAATATTTTGACTAAATGAAATTCAAAATTAATTCACTTTTTGTGACTGTGGCGTATGTTTTAATATTGCTTATTTTATTCTACGTCAGAGCAAAAGACGTGTTTGGATTTCGTGTACATAAACCGTACCTCATGCTCGACTTTTTCTGGAAATTTCATCCACTCTCAAGGGAATACGATAGAGCAGTAAACACAATTCATTCCATTGTTAAAAAGGTCTTTTTAAATTGTTACACATATTTTGGTATTTTTATTTTCATAAGCAAAATTATCGGTTTTTACCGTAAACGTTGTTATGTTTTACTAGATGATTGAGCAACACAAAGAAGCAAAGGAAGCGTCAAAGCTGAAGGAAGAGAATCAAAACAAATCAAATTTAAATGGTATTTTCCACAAGAACAATTGTGTAGTAGTATCATTAATTTATGATAATAGAGACGTAAGTATTTGAAGTCATTTTCTTGTTTTGCGTCATTAACCGTGTAGACGACCTGATTGCCGAACATTGTTTGAACGGGAAAACAATGATTGAGGAGATGTTAAAGAACGATATGAATGAGACTGATGTTATGCACGAAGTGTGCACAATGATTTTTGCTGTACGTCAAAGAATATGAATGAATGAATTTTGAGTAGAAAAGTTCTCAAGCTTTTATAACATGTTTTAATAATCTTCTCAGGGGTTTGAAACTTCGGGCGCTGCGGTCCATTACCTCATGTTTCTTCTTGCCTTGAATCAAGATCATCAGGTACTTAAAATATAATTTTTTGTTTGTGAAGTTTTGCAATTAAATTGAATATTGTTTTGTTTGCAATAGAAACGCTGTCAAGAGGAAGTTGATTTGATGTTTTCTGATCCCATGAAATGTATCGATGGACAATTGACTTATGAAGGAATTTCGGATCTTAAGTATTTGGAAAGATGTTTGAATGAAAGTTTGCGTTTATTTCCTCCAGTTTTGGTGTCACTCAGAGAGTTGGACACACCTCTGAAATTGAGTAAGCTTTTTTAAACGTTAATTTACGCTTAATTTAAACTACAGTTAAGTTAAATACATGCACTTGTTTTTATTCCAAAACTGCTTGGGTTGTATTTTAGGCGAGACACTAGTAATTCCGCCAGGGATAAATGTGGGAATACCACAATTGACATTAAATAAAAATCCTGAGTATTTCCCAAATCCAGAGGCTTTTATTCCGGACAGACATCTGCCTGAAAATGTTGCGAACAGGCCCAACGGTGCATTTGTGCCTTTTAGCAGTGGCTTAAGGAATTGTATAGGTAAAATAAATAACACAAATAATATAAATACTAAGCAAGTCATAAAAGTCTTCAAATATATTTACTTATTTCGTGTTAGGTGCAAAGTTTGCAGTGGTAATGGCAAAGACTATGGCTGCCCATATTATTCGTAATTTTGATGTAAGTCTTTATGTTTTAAAATATTTAATTATTTTGTGCGAACTCTAAAATTCTTGCGTGGTTCTTATGTAGGTTTATACAACTGACACTGTAGAAGATGTGAAACTTCTTCCTTCCATTTTTCTCACACCAGAACGGGACTACAATTTCATTTTAAAGAAGAGGATGAAAGAGTAATACAATTTCGTTTTGACTTGTCATGTGTCATGAGTGTTTTGTAAGTAAATAAATTTATATTCCATAAAGTTCAAGAATTTTTAAAAGAGATTTTCTGCTTATTCATTTTTGCAAAAATATCTTTTGTAGCAATGCAGTTGCACATAAACTAGTAGAAGTGCAAAATTGAAGTGTCGTTTAAGCAAATTGGTTATGAAAGGAAAGAGAAAAGAAAGTGGCTTTTAGTCTTCTTGCGTTTATCGGCATGGCTTAAAGGTAGTAGGAAAAGTGAAAGGGAATGCAAGCAGGTAGAAATAGTAAACGCAGAACAACATTGTTGCAGACCCCATTGTTGTTAATCAAAGCTCACTATAAACAAAGTAATCACGACGACCAAGAGCTGCAAAGAAATAAACCGTGTGTTAATTGCAAGCAATATTAAAAAAGAAAATAAGTTTTCTAAATCAAAACTGCCGCACCTGAGCAACAAATCCATAGTTCATTGAGAAAAGACCATTCAGTGTCAAACCAATTGGCTCGTTGTTAATTTCCATTAGAAACATCTTGAATTGATTGCTTTCACTAAATTGATCATCATCGTTTCGCCGGGCTACTTTGGCTATTAGCCATGCTTTGAAACATGAAATCTAAAGCAAGTTATTGATATTAGGATTTGAAATATTTATAGATGAACTCCCACAAAAACCTGCTTAAATACTTTCTTACCTTTCTGAACACCTCAGCGTGAAAATACATGGGCACGAAATAAGAAAGAAGAGACAGGATCAAATTAATAAAGTTAAGTGGGTGCATATTCATGGAATAAAGCTTTAGACGAAACATCATTCGGACTGAATTGTCCAGAAAGAGGATCAAACTTAATACGGCCCACAAGGAATTTACACGGTCTGACAAATCCTTAATTGAATCATACTTCGCGAGTACTTCTTTCAAGTGAATGGATTTTGCATGATCGCCCATAACAAACTCTTCAAAGTGACTCACTATAATCCACAAAGTGATTGGGATTGAGCCAATGAGGATTATAAAAGGCCAGAAGGACATCATACCGGAAGCATAACGAAGATATGTTTCCCAAACCCCCAAGAATGTGTCAAGGGATGAATGCAGCTTTAGATTAGCTGTATTGGCAACGAAATATCTTTGCTTTGCTGCCGTCACAGACTCGTGAAAGACGTCAGTTGGAGATGATACTGGTCCACCATGATGACTGAGGGAAAAGACATTAGCAATTGACACGAAAAATCCAGCAAAATAAATAAAAAAGATCCAGGTAAGGCCCCTATTTTTAATTCCTTTTAACTTCAGAAGGCCATCGCATCTGAATTTGGATTCTTCATCTGGGAAGACCTCATTTGTAGTCATTTTATTCAAAAGATTTTCTATTTGCTTCGAACAGGTAATCGAACTCCACATGAATGCTACTTCACGTACAAGACTCATTATACGGTTGATCATGTCAAAATATCTGCGTGGATTTACATTTTCCTCCAAATAGAAATCGTATGTTGTTCGAATTATGCCCGTTGCATGAAAGAATATGCTAGGTGTCCACATGCAAACGAAACAGAAGATCTGTCGAAATGTAAGAAAAGTATTAGAAGCAGTTAAAACAATGACAAATATCTTTAATGGCTGCCAATCTCATTTTCGGTTTCCGCATTCGTTACCTTTTGCACTTTAAAAGACTTCACCTTCCAGCTTCCAGTCCCATTCAAATTACGTTCGTAAACAAACCTGTATGGATTCATTCCCAGATAGTAGAGCAGTGTGAAATAGGATGTCAACGCAGTCAAATTGCCACTTTTTTGTAACAACCTGAGGCTTTGTCTGTGGAAATCTTATTGAAGCCCATTTCGTGGCAACCATCCCTTCCTTCTGCGAACTTGATTTGACGGAGATAATTGAACTCTTCATGACGAGTTGGAGAATCGTATGTAAAATTTAAGGTTTATATTTATATATCCTTTCTGGAATTTTACAATAAACTGTAGGAATTTTAGCGCACTGGAAATAGTGTATTTTGTGCCAGCATCAACGTCAATAATAAACGATAGTACAAAATCTATGCTGCGATAGGTAAAATTTTATTGCAATCGTGTGGAAATATGAAAATCATTAGCGAACTTCCGCTCATTTATTTAGTGTGTTTGGATAACCCGCATTATCATGTTGAGCCACCATGTAAAATGTAAATCGCGTTTTGAAAATCCTGTTTTTGTGCTGCGATTTCGCCTAGGTGCCAGAGGAGGTGCCCATCACTAGTTTTGAGGGGTTTACATGACGTGGCTCATAAATCTTATGGAATAATCGAGACTTGTTTATGTTGTGCTTCATAAGTATAATTACATCCGTTTGACCAAGGAAGTCCAACCTGTC
>JAHZMX010005243.1:0-25727 GCA_027743895.1 Seira musarum
ACATGGCCAGAAAGAAAACCATCCACGCGGGAATCAAATCCTTTGAAGGAAGAAGGGCCGGATAAAAAACGCTTCACATGTTATGTTCACACTCACACATTTCCCTTTCACATATTTTTGTAGAGAATTAACATGGTTTAAGATTTGAATTGAATTGCGAATTTAATTGAGAACTATAGTGTTTGGCAAAAGCAAAAACATTTTCGTTGAGAGTCTGTGGATTGCAGATCGGAAGGGAACAATGATGTCAACTGACGTATTAATGGCTGATATCAGCCAGTTCGAGAATAAAAAGCTCGTTCGAGAAGTTATTACATACCGTCAAAACCGGAAGGGAAAGCCACTCAAGGTTTGTTCAGACGCGAAGTTGTTGTATGATCCGCACTAGTTATAGTAGATCCCTAACTGACTTTGCTTTTGTATAGATATCTCGGGAGAAATACTTACGCTCGGACCTTAATTGTGGGGCTCATGGATGTCAGAAATGTCCCAGGAATGAGAGGTCCCGCTACAAACTTGATGAGAGTCCTCCTGTTCATTCGACAAAGTTCACGATGAAGCATTACCTACTCCCTGACGCTGGATTCTTAATCCGACAGGTTTCTCTCATTAAAACTAATACTACACACTACAGACGTGTTACTGGCAACTGGCTTTTTATTTTAAATGTTCAATTTCGTACTTTTTAAGGGTGACGTTGTTGAAGAGCTAAGCAATATCATTTTGCTCCAAAGTGTAATGGAAGATGTTGGGGCGAAAAATATTACCAAGTACAAACGAATCAGAGATGGAACCAAATTGAAGAAGTGGATGTACTTTCTAAATGAACATCATTGGTAATGTCGTCTGAACCTAAAATATTTTTCGATACACTTTGAATGATTTGTTGTTATTCTTACTGGGTTTACAGTGACACTTATATTGAACGCGATCCTGATGAAACTATGGATGAACGAAACATCCGGGCTTTAATGCACTGCTATCATTATTTCTCCAATCATTTTGAGTTGGGGCGAAAAATATTACCAAGTACAAACGGATCAGAGATGGAACCAAATTGAAGAAGTGGATGTACTTTCTAAATGAACACCATTGGTAATGTCGTCTGAACCTATAATATTTTTCGATACACTTTGAATGATTTGTTGTTATTCTTATATATGTAACTCTACTGGGTTTACAGTGACACTTATGTTGAACGCGATCCTGATGAAACTATGGATGAGCGTAACATCCGGGCTTTAATGCACTGCTATCATTATTTCTCCAATCATTTTGCTTCCCGAAAGATTCAACTCATTATTCTAAGTGACGATCCAGATTTCAGGGAAAAGGCCAATATTAAGGAGAAGCTCGATATAGTGGTGGTTACTGGTGAAGAATATGTTAATAACATGACTGAGGAATTCAAAATGTTGGAGGACAAAGTATGTCGCATACCTTACAATGAAGACGAAGGTACGTACAATACACTTAGAGAGAAAATGTGTACAAGTATGTGTAATCAAAATTTATTTAAAATGTTTCAAACACCCACGTTTTTGGCTTTTAAATAGCTATTCAGAAATATGGCAAAGGAGGATTTGAGTACCCGCCGCATCTAGATCCCATCACAGTCCAGAATGGCATCAAGACTGGAAAATATATTCAAGGAGTTTATAGAACCATTAACTTTTACGAAGGTTTTGTGCGAATTGGAGACGAAGAACCATCTAAGAAGAAGCCAAGGGATGACAACGAAATCAATCCCAATGAAATCCTGCTGCAGCGCTTAGAAAATATTAACCGATCATCCGAAGGAGATATTGTTGCAGTGGAAATACTTCCAGAGGATCAGTGGTCCGTGCGTTCTGGAATAGTGATCGTGGAACCACCCGAACATGAGCCACCTCTCACTCAAGAACAAGTTGTAATAGATAATGAGACAGCAGACCCGGATGCAAGGGAGGAAGAGTACAGACAAGAAGAGGAACAGGTTCTGAATGCCGTTGCTGAAAGTCGAAAGTCTGTTCAACATAAGCAGAAGACGGGACGTGTTGTTGGAGTTATTCGTAGAAAGTGGCAACCTTGTTGTGGTGTCATCCAAAAGAGTTCTATCCAAGGAAGCAGTTTCCACAAGTTCCTCCCAGACAACAAGAAACTTCCTTGTGTGCGAATCGAAACGAGAAACGTTGAACGTTTTGAGGGAAAGAAAATTGTGGTTCAAATTGACCAATGGCCGATTACATCAAGATTTCCAATTGTAAGACTTTTCTGATTTGAGAAAAATAAGGAATTTGTTCTTGAAATTGCATTTCAAAAGATAAAACAAATGAAATTAATTTACTTTGCTTGATGACTTGTACTTGGCAGATCGTAGGATCAATATGATTCCCGAAGTGCTCAGTTCTAATATAGCATCCTTGCATTGCNGATGACAATACTTACGAAGTTGGGGTGCATATTGCTGACGTTTCATATTATGTGCTTCCTGAAACTGCGTTGGATGACGAAGCTGCCAAAAGAAGCACAACAGTTTACTTGGCAGATCGTAGGATCAATATGATTCCCGAAGTGCTCAGTTCTAATATAGCATCCTTGCATTGCAAAACTGACAAGTTGGTATTTTCTTGCGTTTGGAAGATGAACAAAAATGCAGAAATTTTAGAAACAAACTACTACAAAGGTGTAATGAACTCGAAGGCTGCGATGACGTACGCTGAAGCTCAGGCTCGTTTGAACGATAAATCAGCGAATGACGAAATCTCCCTTTCCCTGAAAAATCTTAGCTACCTGGCCCAGGTTTTAAGAAAGCGGCGTTTTGATAACGGAGCGTTGATGCTATCTGGTGGTGAAGTCACGGAAGATGGAGAAGCGGAAGATGAATGCGAAGAGTCTCACGCAATGGTGGAAGAATTCATGTTGTTGGCCAACTGTTCTGTAGCAAAATTTATTTTGGACACTTTTAGGGAGTATGCTCTTCTCCGTAGACATCCAACTCCACCACCTGCAAACTTTGAGCCTCTTCTTCTTGCTGCTAAGGCCCACAACATTCAAATTGATGTTGATAAAGGGTCAAAAGCTTTAAATGAATCGTTGGAAAGACAACCCCCGGAATTGAAAAGCATTTTACGGGTACTTACTACGAGATGCATGACACAAGCTTTGTACTGTTGTTCTGGAACAACTCCACCAGACGAATATCGTCACTTTGGATTAGCTGCTGATATCTACACTCACTTTACATCTCCCATTAGAAGGTGAGAAATTAAAAATTTATAAAGGTCTGTCTGAATGAAGACATGACTGTTTTTAATCGAATTCTTCCTGCAGGTATGCGGATTTGGTCGTCCACCGGCTTCTAGCCATAGCTTTGGAAGTAGATAAGCCAAACCAAAAGATATTAAACTCGCAGAGGATACACGCACAATGTGAGACTATCAATATTCGTCATCGAATGGCCCAGTATGCTTCTCGAGCATCTTATAACATACACAAATGCGTAAGTAGTCATAATATTATTAACCACAGTGTTTAGATTGGAATACAATTTTTGACAAACGCTTTCACTTTTATACAGAAAATGCTGAAAGGTAAAAAGGAGGTCCACACTGGCTATATCATGTTTGTCCGAAGAAATGCGTTACAAGTGTACGTGCCACGTTATGCAATGGAAGGGTTTATATTTTTCCCAAAGGATGCATCATATGAGTATAGTGAAAAGGTAAATGCAGTCAAATCGAAACAATTACAAAAAACCCGAAATAGTGATTTAGTAAACATCAAAGTTCTTTTGATTTGATTTAGGATGGCGAAGTTAGATTCGGTTCCGTTGTATTTCGTCCTCTTGATACTGTCACCATTGGACTATCTCTGGAAGAGAAAAAAGACAAAGTCGTATTCAAACTTTTGAAGCCGGTGGTTCCAAGGTTGAGTGAAGAATTTCCTGAAACTATGTCAGAGTCTACATGATAAGTAGACATTCTTTATATTTTTCTGTTTTATGAATTGTCTTGTATAAATTGTGGATATAGGAGACAGCAAGTAAATCAAGGAATTAAAAAGTAACATTTGATATTTGTATGTTTATTTAACTGCCATCTGCCTTAATACAGTACTTATCTTAATACAACTCAAAAGTATGTTTCAAACACTATATCATCCGACATACTACCTGAAACATGAGCTTGATCATTTTATAAAAGTGGTAAATATTTTATCATTCATTCTCATTCAAAAATATTCAGATCACGTTAAACGGTACATACCTCCTAAATACTTTCGGTAAATGGTTTCATACCATAATTAAAGCACGTATACTAGTGCCCCTTAAACGGGGATAGGAACCTGCTTTACAGGTATCTGATTTGAGGAACTAGCAATTAAATTAGTATTCGCCGCTGTTGAGGTTGTTGAGGATGACGATGCCGTTGTGCCCGGCTTTGAAGTGCTGGTGACTGGTAAAGTGATTCTGAAAGTGTTATCTTGAGGTTTCTGCGTAGGCACGCTTCTCGTTCTTGTTGTTTGCAGTCTTTCCTGAAATTGTTGCATCTGGCGGGTAGTCAATAATTCAGCTTGTCTTCTCAAAGTTTCTGACCTTTGATTCAAATAATTAATTCTATTTTGACGCCATTGTCTCCTCCGCTGCATTCGAAGCCTTCGCCTTTCCATCCTCAACCTTTGTGCGTTTTGAAACCAACGTCGGGTGGAATTGTAAACATTTGAATTGACAGGGACTGGGATTATGAATCGTTTTTCTCTGTGATTGTTTCCGTGAGAAGGACTGCTATTCCAAAGGACATCGTCCGTGTTTCTATCCACCTCTGACTCAATTTCCTCTAAATCATTGTTTTCCGTCTCTCCAAAAGTTATGAGAGGTTCACGATAGTCATAATCAAGGTGTTTTCCAAACAGGGAATAGTAATAATCCGCTATATTCATGTTGACAGGGATGCTGACTAAAATAAAAGTATTATTCAATTTCAGAAACGGTGAAAACTAAAACTAGCCCAAACCAATAAAATAACTGTTTTATTTAGTAAACTTCAAATTACCTTCTGAAGAGTCTTTTAACTCTTTCTCTGTAGTTGGCTCTAATGATGGAGCGCAATAGACGCCACAGCAAGCAGTAGAGCAGCGCAAACAGCAACTTGATCAGTCTCATATTGCCCCCTTGATTAATTCTTTTCTTTAGAACTACAAAATGCGATTTTTTCTAGCAGATAAAAAAACTACGCAAATTCTGTATTTCTCATAGCCTCCTTTTCAGGGAAACGATTCTTTGCAACTGATAGGGACTAGAAATGTTACAGGTTTAGCTTGAAGTTCTGGCCAGAATGAATAGGAGGCTATTATGTATGAAAATTAAAAATTTTAGGCACAGAAGTGTTTACTACAACTCCTCAATTTACCTTGATTTGATGTTGTCTGTGGCGCACCTGTGACTTGCGACTTGCCAGTACCAGTAGTTGTAGTAGTTCTAGTACCTCTTCGCGGAGTGACAAGGAACGTAGTACGCGATTATTATAAAAGTGTAGGAAAACAAGTTTTTGCCCCACAATCAAATCAAGGAACTATTGTGGCTACTACTGAATCAGTCCATTTTTTGCACCCCTCTTTTTAAATACTTTTTCATGACAAAAAGAATTTGTGATATAGATGGTTGAAGCAAAAAGGTATTTTTTAAAAATCATATCATACTCAAAAAGGTTTTATGCATACTTATACCATTTGCTACCAAGAAAAGAATCTGTCTCATCATCGTATCTAATTGTTTTTGCTGAGAATCGTGATGATGTCTAATTAAATGAAATATGAAACGAACAAAGTATGTCTTCTGGACGACGCCGTGTTTGTTCTTTAGTGTGTCTATATCTTAACCGTCCGAATATTTTGCAACGTGCAGTAAATTCTAGTTTTAGTGCAGTTTTCAAATTGAATTTGATAAGCGCAAAACAATCATAAAGCATCATCAGTGACAATATGCAATATAAAAACATTTTGTACCATCCTTGCAGATACCACCGACCATTGTTAACTATTAGGGTTTTCCCTGACTGGCAGTTCCAGTTTCGGAAAAGTTGTTTTACTCTCATCTCAATGAGTCAACCACCCATAAGTAACGAAATTTATGCGTGTCTTTTGAATTTATAGAAAACCCGAGGGACAGTGGGATTTTCGGGCGGGGTTTCAAGATTTTAACATTCAGATCTTATTTAGGTAGAATTTACCTGGTGTTGCTGTAGATTATGTATTTTAGCAATGCGGCCTTGCTGCGAAATGTAACTCGCGTGCGTTGTATAAAGTTCTATTTGGGCTTTGTGAAAATTTCTAATTTTGGTTAGTTGAAATGTGCATAAAGGTTTAATTACGTGAGAAACTGCACGATCACAATTCCTTCGCTGAAGATGAATGATTACGTGCTGTATCTTCCATCAAATCAAATATACGTCGCACTTTTATTGCCATTCATTAAGGTTTGACTTTGCACGTACGTGCCGTGTACCTGTGGTGTTTTCTTCTTGAGGAAAGTTTCATTTTGCCCCACTTTCATTCTACAAAACTGGTTTTATAAAATTATTTTTCATTTGGTTATGGCAATAAATGTTTTGTTTCCAGCCTGCCTTCTTTAAAAACAAGGCTTACAGGAAATGCTCATGCTCAACTTTGCTTGCATGTACATATTTATGTATTTATTTTAAATTGCGATTTTTTTACGTCAGTCATATTTCAAGTTGATAAATGATATCTCAAACAGACGTTGAACTGCGATGCCTTTTCTCATCAATCTCAGCGATCATGGTCCCGAGTCCCGACAGGATTACGTCAAGTGACTGTTTAAAAATATCTCATTTTTATGCACGTGTAAATGGAAATAGAAGACAACTTCCGCTGACAAAATTGACATTCACATTAACATTGACAGAGAACTGGTGTCGGTGAACTTGTTTTTTATGTATTTATATTGTTCCTTTTAGCTGTTTGAATTTCCGTTGTCTCAAGAAAAATGACTCATCTTTGCTTTGTATTTTTAATAATTACCACCAAGACTTACAGTAAGACATTTGCCTTGCCAAAATATTTTTTCTTCAAAATGAAGAACAAGGTTTGTCCGAGCTTCTTTGATGATAGGTCTTACGAAAGAAAATTCTCATGTTTTCTTTCAAACAAAATAATGCATTAAAGCACACAATGAAATTCTAAACGGGTGAAGGATCATCAAGATAAATCCTTGCGTGTTTTGTTATGTTATGTTATCCATTGGCAAGTTCGAGGATTCCGTTACTCCATATTCATTAAATAAATGTGACACGCTGATTTATTGTCTTTTCTTTTTCTTTTGACTTGCATCATCATCGTCATCATCATCACCACTTCAGAAACAGGTCTAGTTTTTTTTTTGGAAGAAAAAAATTGTAACAAAGAACTTGACTTTTCATTAAACACACTGACCTTTACCAATAAAAATGCAACATGAACAATGAAATCAATGAGATAAAAATTTAAAGTTGTTCAGATTCAATACTAAGTATAAGTGTAAACGAATAGGTTCGTATTTTTGAAAATAAGTTTTGACAGATTCATAAAACCTCTTGTTTTAAGGACAGATGAGTGATGTGGTGTACCATAAATAGACCAGGATTACAAGGATCAGTCAGGACTCGACAAGTAATTTAATGATCTCTGGAAATGGACTTGCTCATTATAACATAGTAACATTAATTAGATAAGACTAACATGTTTGTTTTCGGCTTCTACCTCAAGTCTCAAGATGTACTGGACACTTGGTTCATTAGAAAATGATTAATAAGTAAGCAAAGCTTGCACAATTTCTTGTACATATCGCTGGCTGATCTGATCGCTGATACATGAAAAAGAGCAACGCCTGCAGTAATCACTGCGTAGAGAAACGCGTCATTTCGTGGCTTTGTTCTTGCAAGCTATAGGACATTATGATAAGGATTGATCACTATTATCTACGTATGTAGTTTGATGTAAATGGCAAATTGCAAAAAAATGAACATTTTGTAATTACAAGAAAATCTTTGTCTAAGGATGACATAAAAATTCAATAATATGGTTGGTGGACAGGATTTGAGACTTTTTTGTTTAATGGTGCAAAAGAAAAAAAAGGTTTATAAGCAATTAAACTTTCAGTTATTCCGGCATGTTATCATAAAAGATAATAAAAACGGTTAGGCAAAGTCAATGAAAATGAATATTTTTCCTTTTCTTGTTTTTATTATGCATGATTATGGGCGTGAGGAGTCCTTTTGGTTGTGGGAACGAACATTAAAGGTACATCAACTGCGACATGGTGACTCCTACAAAATTGCTCGAAAAACATCTCCAGCTCTAAAACCTTGTTTTCACACGCTGCCTTATATCTTATTTGGGAACGTTCTTCTTTCTGTGCCTTTTTCACAATCTTCTTAAGGAGGATCGGTGGAGTTACTTTTGGCGGTTGTGGACAAATTCCTGTTATTGTTTCGACTGTATGCCAGTTTTGCGCTCGGAAAATCATGTCGTTATCGATTGTGGGAACACCGGACACTGGCTCCAATTTCATTTTTAGGGTGAGGTAAGTGTTGACGTGTTGCAGCATGTCGCTTGCTCTTTTCAATAAATCAATGATCATGACAATATCCTCTTCAGCCCGTTTGGAGGCGTTTGAAATCCTTGTAAAACTTTGCAAATGCTCTTCAACTTGGCCTTTGCTCATTTCATTTGTATTCCAAGTGCCTATCTGTAAGTGGGCTGCTTTTCCAGTTCCAAGTCTCTTCTTTTTCATCACACCCTTACCATGAGATTTCAACAATCCTTTTGCAATAGCAACGTCTTTTTTCAACGAATTTATACTAGACAAAACATGTTCCACAATCTTTTCCAGGAACTGGATGAGGCAGAGTAGAATTTCTAGTTTCGAGGACAGTGGAATGTTTGATATGGCGTGCGACTCAAATGACTTGTTGTGCCGAACAATAGTACCCACTTCGGGAATACCACTTATTATCGTCCATACATGCCCGGAAGCACTAGTTGCCAACTCCTCTACGAACTCCATCGGTGACATTCCGAAGTACGGCTGAAATGGCCTGATTAACATGTTCTTCATTGCCGGAAATTCGTTAGCAAAACAAAATTTTTCTCGGAATTTTTTATCCAACGCCTCCACACTCCTTCGAATTTTCCTCAGCTCCGTAATAAGTGAATCAATGGTTTCAACATGGTGAACATTGTTCAGCTTCATTTCTACATCATGAATTCGCTCCGTGATAAAAGTTCGCTGAAGGGGAACAATGTTTTTGAAGTGTTGAATACTCACTGTCGCGGAAGCCAAAGCCGCCAATACTCCCACGATATTTGGAATATTTTCTTCGAATAATGTCACTCCCTCTTGCTGGGGCATGGAGCAGTTAGGAAGCCTCAATATGGCAACACTTTGTTCTACTCCTGAGAGGAGCAAGTTTTCGAGGGAAGATGCGAAATCACGTGCGCTTGTTCCAAGTCTTTTAGTTGTTTCGTTTTGAAATGATGCAAACGATTTGTTAACTGCAATCTCGGACAAATCACGCATCATTTCTTTTGGGATGTCCAGAGAAGTAGAAGATTTCACTACAACAGCGGATTTAATGTCCAAAAACCTTTCGTCTTCTGTGGAATAAAGCGCACGAGGAATGTAGTTGTGTTGTTCAAGCTGCGGCCCTGTCTTTATCACCCATGCGTTTTTAGGAACTTGTGCTCGAAGAATAACGTTTAAGACCAAGTTGTCCAGGGTCGTAACATAATTTTTATCCAGTGGGATGGAAAAATTTTCATCTTCCTTAGACCATAATTTTGCCTTCTTTGCACTCAATGAAAGTAGGTATCTCACTTCCTTTGCGTTCTTTCTGATTTGCTTCATATTCACAACAGCGGTTGTTATTTGATGCCGGTATAGCTTCACCAAGACTAACATTCCTGAATCGGGAATTCGTCCCTTCTTATTGTCTTTCCAAATTCCCTTCCATGTTTTCAGGAGAATTTTCTTTGCAATAAGAAAATCTGCCCTCGACCACTTTAGAAAGTCTCGTGCTTTTTCGAATTCTTCCGCGATTGCATCCAACAACATGTGGATAAGTCTTATTTGACCTTGAATATGCAACTGTGAAAATTCGAACCATTGGGGATTCTCCGAATTCAAGACCCTACACATTAATTTTGTCTTGTGCGTTGAATCCCAATTCAGTTCCACCACATGTGGGGAAATAAACTCCGTGTTTGATTGTGATATTGGTGATTGCACAGTCTGTGCATCCCTTTTCCACCAAACGTAAACATCAGGAGAAAAAGTGAGTGATTCGTCGTCTTTGGATTTTGTCAAATCCATTCTGGAGCCAACTTCCTCTAAATCGTGTGCCTTCAAGTAGTCGTTATCTAAAGGCGAGACAGGCAAATGATGAGGCAGATGCTTGTATTCCACGCTTGCCATCGCCAGACTTAAGCTGTTAACGAGGATGCGCTCGGTGGAGTCCAAGTCCTTTTTGAATTTCTCCACCAGCTTCGTGGCAGTATAGAATTTCTTTTTTAGCTCCTTCAAACGTGAACCAGATACAAGTGGACGGTCTTTTGGGCTTAATTTTCCAGCGATTAAACAAAGTATTGACGAGAGACCCTCCGTGTATCCTACATTGGGGACTGGCGATTTCTTTTTAGTTTCGATATTATTACTATTTATGTTTTTGGCGTCTGATACAGGTGCAGCTTTAACATCCTGAGCACTTGAGCTGTCAGTCGTCTCAACAACGGGACGTTCTTTTCCTGACAATTTAAGATCGTCATCTTCTAAACTGGGTACAACTGAACTTGCAGGGGGTGGAGGTGAAGACAAGATTGGTTGACTTAAAATCTTTTTGGTAGCAATAATCTTTGAAGCCGTCAGTTCTCTGAACTTGTCCAATGCGGTAGCCAACATTTGAAAACAAACAGCGCGCCAGATTTCAATGTCCGAGTGGAACTGGTCGGGGTCAGGGAAAAAGGCTTTACCCAAAGTTGTATGCATCATTGCTTGCTCAAAATTGATTGGTCTAAAGAGTCGTAAAGATATTTTAAATATTTTTCAGAAAGAAATGTTCTCATTGAATATACACAACTAGGATTTGACCCTTACAAGGTCTCCATTCGAACTTCCGCTGGGTTATCGTCTTTTTGCTTTACTTCTATCACTTCTTCGCTATTTTCTTTCTGAACTCCTCCACTGTTATCATCATCCACTTTTGGAGCAGTCGAAACGGTGTCTGCAGTGGTCATCTTTGTATGCTTCCGGAAGTTTTCTTTTAATCTCATGTCCTTATCTGCCATTTCCACCCATTTCATTAAACTTCTGTTCAAGGAATCCTCCTGGATTTCGTACGAATTTGGCATGGCCTCTACAGTATCCCGCAGAATTTGCTTGGTTTCATCCATCCAAACATCAGGATTCAGTTGTTCCTCATCGTTCTGTAAAACTTTCTTTCTAATCCTGTCTTTCCTGGATCCAGTTGTGGTCGGGATTATTCCTCTATCCTCCAACTGAAGTTGTACAGTTTGAAATAGCTGGTTAACCTGAGCAATCGACCTGTCCAGAAGATCAATGTACGCAATAGTTTCCTTAATAATTCTATGATTCCATTCAAAAGTAAGTGCAAGAACCAAATCTTCAAGTTGGTTGATGTGTCGCAAATTAGAAAGCTTCATATCGAACGCGAGTGCAACTTTCAAATTTTTCACAATCATGTTTTTCCGGAAAATTGAGATAGCGCTATTTAAATTCACAATTGCTCGCCTCACAATATTGTCCAGAAATGCGAAGAAGGTTGATGCAATTCCAAGCTGTACATTTCCACCTGTTTTATTTAGAGATAAGCGGTACGTGGATGTCTGTTGTTCATCGCGCTTTAGTTCTACCACGTCCATATCAAAAGCGGAAAAATTCAACTGAAGAGTGGATATTTCCGACATTTCATCATTAAACATGTTCTCTTGTTCAAGCTGTAGCTGTCTCTTCCACTTGCTTGCCACTTCATCGGGCAAATCAAAGTTGAATTTTCGCTGGACCCAGGTCGAGAATCCATGCATCATTTCAAAATAATCATGGAAAGCGTTAAAATCATCCTTGAAGCTCTTGATGAGTCTCCCTAGTTCTCCGAAACAATTTTCCAGTTTCTCTATCCAGCCTACGGTAGTCTCATTCACGTGAAGAAAATGGTTTTGAAGATGTTTCGGTAGTGAATGAAAGTCCCACACATGGAACATCTTACAAATAATTTGGATCCAGAATGATGTTGGCACAAGTCTTGGAATTGGTGGATCAAGATCTTCGTCATCATGTCGTAATTCTGTATGAACCTCAGTGTAAAGGAGATTCTCACTCGCTTGAATCATTTGACCAAGAACGCTTTCCTTTGCATAACCAATATTTTCCACGGCTTGGTAAAAATTGCGAATAGGGTCCGAACAGTGAGCGAGCATTTCTTGTGTTATTATTCGAGAGGCTCTTAAATTCGCAGCTAATTCAAATTTGGTAGCTGTTGGCATCCCCTCCTTTAGACTTGCTGAAGCGCATGTCGAATCAGACTGGTCTGACATGATTGCTTTATATGTTCGAATACGTACTCGTTCACCAATTAATAATTTCACAAACTAAAAGTTATACAAGATATTGGAAACGATTCTACGTCATTATGCAATGATCATAAGACTAATTAAATTAAATTGAAAGAAAAGGTCGTATGGCTCCCTCGGCCTTTCTTTAAAGTCCAAATCGCTGTGGAGATGTTTCACACTGATTACTGTGATTACTCATAGATCAAGATCTAGATCTAAAATTCTAAACTGCGGAAATAAGAGAAACACAGAGTTTGGTTTTTGCAGGTACACCATTGTTTTATTATATTTTAAAATTCCTGTCAATATTGCATTTGCATTTTTTGCATAGGTATGTAACACACATGAACAATTAACAACAATAAATAGACTGTATATCATCTCATCATTACACAGAAAGGAAAGAACAGTTTCCAACAATCAAATAACAAAGCAGTCTTTTCACTTGAAATAAGAAGTTATGAGATAGCAAAATACAAAATCATAAATGTGCATAATAATATTTTCATTAATTAAGGCTGCATGTATACGTACTAGTTAAAACATTGTGAATATTTAATACATATGATGATTGATCAATCAAGAAGACTAAATTGTCCTTGCATAGACAAAATTACAATTAAATAATCGAATCACAAAAAATACTGAATCCAACATTGTTCAACTACATTATGTGCTTCTTCGTAGAATCAGGCTTTGGGATGAATATGAATATATAGACACTTATTATGCAACTTTATTATTACACATGACACAGTGGAGTTTTGTTACTAAAAATGTCATTAAAATTATTGTGTGGTAGAGTCTTTCAATCGTAAAGAATAGGTTTAAGTATAGCCGAAATTCTCTTAAGGAATTATGCAGGTCACAGGTTCATTCCCGTTGAGGAATCTATTTACGCAGCAAGCGGTTAAGCGATTCTGGAACTTGTTCCAGATGAATGTCATTTCACGCTTTGTCATCTTTTCTAGGGCGTACTTCACACCTGATGCTCGTATGTTGGCACACATTGTAGTCTCTAAGTGCTCTAAATGCATGGAGTCAACTAGTTTCATGAGACCAACGTCCGTTATCTACAAAAGAAATGAAATCATGTTCGTTTCAGATCATATCATAACTGCACTTCATAAATAATAGCATTATGCGATTTTAACGTTAACTGTGGATTTATTCATGACTTACGGGCGCATTTCTAAAAATCAGGTCCTTCAAATTTTCGCAGAACACGATTCCGTAGATGATGGAAGCATCTGTCATGTTTATACTTGGAGTAAGAATCTCCAGTTTTATCAGTCCTAGAAGCAAAAAAAAAAATCATTTACTAAAGAATAAAAAAATTAGAGAAAATAAAGTCAAAAATGATAAAATAACGTTTATACTTTTTAGGCTTCCAATAAACGGATGTGTCCTATACCCCTCCACCTGGCCATCTTGTATGTCTTTCAAGTCCGAAATGATACCATTGGAAATCCCAGTGATACCACAATCTGTCCATAACGGATTGTCCATGGTGAGCTCTTGCAAACTATGCGAAAAATGTTTGTAAATAATTCTCAAGTCGAAATCATTCAAGTGTGGAAGATTGAGTGATCGTAAATTGGGGAAGTTGATTGAAAATTTTCTAAGCAGTTGGGCATCACTACTATCCATGCAATCAAAGCAGTAAGATTCCTCTGTCCAGTCAGTCCATTGAATTTCGTAGGAAAACTGTACATCCAATGGCTTATCAAAATTTGGCCGCCGGAGTGCAATGGTAAATGCATTATCAATCAAGCCAAATGTCCGAAGCTGCACAAGTTGCTCGAGGAACTTTAGGGAGCCCTTGTATCCATGCAATTTCAAATGACCGAGGACTTGGAAACTGTCGGACAATCTTAATTCTGACGATGCAACTGGTGAACGTGGAAATTTAAGTTGGAGGACATGAAGAGTCTTTTCATAAGTTTTTAGGAATGAGTGCAAACTGTCTTCAGAAACGGTTGAGTTGATTTCTGCATTCAAGTATTTCAGGGGATACCCCTTGGACTTGAGGATGTCGATGGAACCATTGTACAGGGCAATGTCCATATCCAACTGCTGAAGTTGACCAAAGTTCAACTGCTCCGTGGTGATGAGCGTGTGGAGCAACGGCATACCAAATGACAACATCCGTGGCACTTTAGGAACTGAAATTTTCTCCAAGTTTGGAATACAGCTTAGGAGCTCGATAAGAAACTCGTGTTTTGACACATTTTCCCCAGAGGCACTGCACAAAAAGATTTCCAAAGTTTTTAAATGTGGCAAACTTGGATTGGTTGAACGTTTTACATGTACATCTACTAATGCGCTGCTGGTTGTTGGAGAATTTGAACGGGAAGAAGAGGAGGGATTTGAATTTTGGGTAGAAGTAATGCCTGGTTGATGCTCTTTTTCAATGCGCTTTCCCTCTGGAAGAAAATGATCACCTACAGATATGCATCCGACCAAAGAAAGCTCCTCTAGATTTGGCAGCTTCACAAATATCAAATCATAAAAATCTTTGTCCGTCAGGCAATGGTTCCCAGTGGACGAGGAGAAGTCAAGCTTGAAGTACTTTATGAACGGTCCATATTTTTTGAAAAAGCGCTCAGTGTCTGCATCGACGGCCTTGGGAAGTTCGAAGCAAAAGTTTTGACAAAAGTTGGGCTTATGCTTGAACTGAGAAACGTAGTGCAAAAGCTTTGCCTTTGAATTAAACTTGACAAGACCTTTCACACGGAGGAGCTTGGAGCATTCTTCATGCCACTGCTTGTTGAGACGACGACATCGCTTGAGATCTGAACAACTTAGGAAGCTTCCAATGTGGTTTATGATCTGTGAGTTATAACAAAAAAAATATATATTATGTCCTTCTAGTTTTAGTGCCAATCAATATAATTTTATTACGCATTGTTATCCTTACCGAAGGTATATAAATTGGATTTAATTTTCCACTGACGTCAACGGAACCGTAATCCTCTGTCGTCACCCTCCTCCTTTCCACCTTGCTATCTCTGTTGTCACCCCTGAGTTTTGTGAAAGTGTTGTAATTACTAAAACCCTCATGTTCCCCTCCCTCGTCGCTTTTGTCTTTATTCGTTTGTACGGGAAAATATCCTTGACTTTGACCATCCTTGTCAAAGTCATCCTTACTATTGCCAGTCATTGTTGAGGCTGAGGAACAGCTCGCACCAATGCTTCTCCCATCCCCATCCATAACATAATTATTGCCGTTTTTTCTTGTCTTAATTGTCTTTCTTGTTCTTGCATTTTATTTTGTCATTGCCCCCAAAGCAGTCCACCTTGATTTAGGTAGTTTGTTGGGAAGCAAAAGAAATGTCTTTTAATAATTCCTGTTTGTATGTACCTCAAATAAGTCTCACATTTCTTGCAAAAAAAAAAATCATTCGCTCCACTTTTCCGGCCGGCTAATTTTAGTTTAGTGTGTTTTTCATAATGTCTTTATTCTACAACAGGTCCACGCAGCCACAGAAAAGTAATCGTAGTCACACGTATCAGTTCCACTTGAGACTAACGAATTTTCTCCATCTCCGCCAATCCTATTTCTTTTCGATTAATTTCCTTTGAGAATAAAGCTTGCAAAATTGTTGATGATGAGACGTAACAAGGCACATATTTATTCATCCACCATTCCAGCTCTCTCAGGACTGGATTTTCTCTATTATAATGGATGTTAGTCACACGGGTAAAATGAAATCATTTATCAACAAGCCTCTTGTACCAGTTTAAGCAGTGAACAATGAACAATGAACTACGAGCACACACACACTCCTTATGTTGCCTTCTCTTAGTTGTCGTGCATAATATTTCAACTCTGTCACAGGCTCACAATCAGACACTCTGGCATACACACATTTTTCTCACTAACAAAATCTCTGGAAAAAGAACGAGACGTGTTCTCCGTGCAGCTCCAATTTCGCAATACTTGCCTTCCCAAACATGCTCTCGCTTTTTCTCGTTTGCTTGCGATTCGCAAAAATATTTTTGCGAAAAGGCAACAACACCACACCATCACATCACCCCACGTTTCAGACAAGAGCTCCGAGTTTGTGTATGCGTGTGAATATGTATATTATGCCAATGGAATATTTTTGTGTACGCGTAGTCAAGTACGTTGTCTATACAGACGTCTTTAAATGTAAGTTTACGAATGCATATTGTAAGCCATAATGCAGCCAAAGCCATAACCCGTGTGGCGTAATGAGTCTATAAAGCTTAAAAATGTATTTATATCTTCGTTCAAAGAGTGCTATAGAACATTTAATCCTATAGACCATAATTGTACGCCCAGAGCTTTACTTACAAAAACCTAAGCAAACACACGAGTCGAGAGTCTCCTCTTCTGCTACTAACATTTACTACTACTACTGACAAAGGCCCATGCATTTTTGCACAAAGCCATAGAGCCTGCTTGTGTGGATTCATTTTTTTTTGTTTCGACTGACATAAGACAAGCCAAAAAGCCAAAGCGAGCATGCTGAATTCAAGGTCAGTACTCCAACTTGGATAAAAAAAATGAACACAATTCCGAAAACTCGTCAATAAAGGAAAGCCCAAGTTTTTAGGAAGAACCAAGTAGGTGGAGATTATACAAAAAATGTAAAATTAAGAAGGTTTGTCAGCCGACACAAGACACAAAATCTGAGATAGCAACAACAAAAAGTTCATTGGGGACTTGTAGCACGGAATAAAATTGTACTACTCGAAGCAGTAGTGCATAATTCATTTTTACAATTTATCTAACAATTTTCTTATTTCACGATGACAGACCCACTTTAGAAAATCTAGGGCTAGGGAAGACGAACTTTGCAAAAAAAGTGTGTTTTCATCTCTTTAGAGAATTCATGAATATGATGAACATGCCTTTTCATTTTCATAGTTTATACTGGCGTGTGGATTTACTCACTCGATTCTGGGAATCTTTCCGGATGGCACTTTATTGACCAACTTGAGAGGATCTCACTAACAACCATTTTGCTCGAGAAACGGAAACTGGAGAGAGGCTCGGGGCCACAGCACTCCTTCTTAAATTGCCCTGGTTGAATGAAGTCCGGTTGGTGTAGTGTAGTGAACGAGGAGAACTCACAAAGAAAAGGAAAAGAATGCAAAGGCAATGAAAAAAAAATGAAGAAGGGAAAGACGGAAAGAACGTCTTGGAAAAGGTCTGCATCTGGCATTTCCCCTTCATTTTCTCAGATTCTTTCTGAGAATAAGTAAATTCCACTTCATTCCATTACTCCATTTCCATTATTTCTTTGGTACTTTTGTGGAAGCAGAATGAGAGAGGTACTTCTTTTCTTGCACTTCAGGCATTTCCAATTGATGATGATAGTGGTTTTATTTCTGTTATGATCATGATTAAAAAATGACAAACCTAGCGAGTTTTCCTTGAAACGATGCGTTGTAAAGATTAGACTGATGTCGTATTAACATGGATTATGTTTGGTTGATGCGTTTGACCGATGAAGGTCAACTTATCATACATTAATTCTACGCGTCTATGTCTACCTGCTCTTGTCTCGCATTCGACGAACGAGGAAGTTTGAACTCAAAAATTGTGTTTTACAAGTACATAAAAATGTTTGAATATTACCATCATATTTTTTGGATGACTGCTATAATTCTTATTTTGGCGTGTGTGAACAAACAAATTGAAGCACGTGCTCTCATAAAAAACATTGCTTTGTTTCCTCAGCTTTGGGCTTGGGGCACTGTAAGATTTGTTCTAAAACGAGCTTTAGTCAATACTTGACTTTAAATTAGGCTCAATTTCCTTCCATTTGGGGGAAGCAAAAAATATATTATCTACACATGATTTAAAATCTCTTTGAAATGGGGGAGTGGGTAAGCGTGGCACTGGCTTTTATATGATCCAAACACTTTTATGCTTCCCTAATGGGTTCATAATTTGTTACACTATTAACTTTCATTCGAATAGATCATGCCGTGCTCTCGTACCACCACCCATCATATTTTTTTTCCTTCATGAATCATGTATGGCTCGTTTTGTTATGAGCATCAGACTTGACTCGGAGTCGACATGACATGCATGATCGCGATATTATTTTCAAGAGAACTGTAAACATTTTTGTGAAAGGAAAGACCATGACTCTGCATAGTACTTTCCTACTACAGAATACTTCGTACTACTTTTGAAGTTAGTCGCGCAAAATGAGACTTGCTTCTTCCTTCATGATGATGATCAACATGGCGAAAAACATATCCTCAAGACAAGTAAGGATTTATATTTACTTATATGAGGTCAACGACACTGTTTTCCCATTATCGCACCATGCCAAAGTTAGGAAGAGAGGGGCATGCTACACGCTTTCCTTATTTTATTTCTCATCCGTCGCATCATCATCTCCATCCATATCCAACTCCTCCTTTTTTGAAGTCTGAAGTGAATTGCATTTTTAAAAAATTCTTATGTGCGAAAAATGAAATGGGGTTGTGCTTTGAAAGATGGATCAAACAATAAACCATATTTATAAAAAAAAGTCTCAGAAAATACAAGCATGCTGTAAACGAGAACTACTCATTAGCGTCTGTTGGGTTGGAAAGAAATATACTGGTTCTTGCCAAACCAACTTTAAACGATATAATCTGTCTAGAAAACAAGGGGACTAAATGAATTTACTTATTTCGCAAAATTATGAAAAGACGACATTTATGCACTTTGATCATTCCACTGGCCTTGCACAATATATTTTATGTTTTAAGTTATCTTGCCATCCAAATATACTAGCATAACCGTAGACTAATAAAGTTGACATTTTTTACAGACAGTGAGAACTTGGTTTGATTTGTGCCATTAAATCTCAATGAACGTAAAGGACAAAGACGATGAAGAAAATAAAGATTGAGATAGACCTCTGTAGACGAGAGATAAAAATGCAGTGCATTATACGATCTGATGAATTTATGCATCCTCTCGTCACACTTGGGTTGCTTAAAAGAAATCAACATCTCACCATCTACTTTATCACTATCACTTACTTTTTAAACTAACGACATAGACTCGTACACGACCGAAATGAGTTTTCTTTTTCAATTCATTTTTGCTATTTTCTTTATTTGAGGTCCCATTCTGTAACGAAATGAAGTAACTCTTTTCAGATGAATTCATTATGACAAAAGACGAGAGACCCTTTTGTGCTCAACGAGAAAGGATGAAATTAGGTATATGTACACGTGTTCAACCAAAAGTAAGTGCCTAAAAAACCTTCAAGATTGTAGTTTTTTTTGCAATGCGATGCTTCAGGCTTTTTTGTCATCGTGCTCGTGTCGTGCTTTTACAGAAATAGCTTTCTAAATTCATACCTACTTCCGACTACTTGGAAGAAAATAGAGAATGGGTTACAGATAAAACAGAGGCTTTGGGTTCGGTTCAGGCGAAGGAAAAAATATTTGTAAAGCTGTAGGTATGATTTTTTATTGTATACAGGTGAATTGGTAATGTTCGGTAAGGTGGTGCGATGCTCTTTGAAGCGCTCTCATAAAAATGTAAGAGCATGTAGGTAGGCATTATACTTACATCCTCTTCTAAAGCTAAAATTGAGTTTTGAAAGAAGAGTTGGAATTTTCAAGTATATTTTGCAAAAGTTTTAGTCAGGAGTAAATATTTTATTTCGAGCGTGTTCCTCATAAAAAGAGATGAGTGTCAAACTGTTCTGATGTATGTAGCTTTATATATTTTTGAAAATTGCAGTCGTGAAAGCAGCAAATCATAAAGGAAAGAATACGTATGGTCGAACTGATATACACGTTGGTTAAAAAAAATGAGAGACACCGCACCGTCGTGTGTGTTAAAAAATGTAATTTTAAAATTTCAACCTAAGGCTAGAGAAATCAGGAAAGAGTCAGAATGAGAATGCTAAAATAAACAGGATGTTTCTTTCCTACTTATCAATAAACTATTAAGTTTTTGCATGAGTAGACCTGGTGGGCATACAGCATGTTGGATTTTGGAAAAAGCGACATGAAATTCAATAAAAAATTGGAAGGAAATCACTTCCCTTGAAACACTTTCTGTAGCTGTCATGTCATTCTAATCTCTCAACTCTTCATCCCTTTCAACACCTATTTTGTGGATGAGAAGTTACAATAGAATTAGAAAACTACATAATTATACACTTATTTATCGAATGAGATTGTAGTGGTAATCAACCCTTCATATTTTTTACTTCATTGTGAAAATCCAGTAAGTAATGTAAAATGTTACGCTCTGATGCTTCTTCTGGAAAGGAACTCGGTGCATGTTTGCTTTTCGCATTTAGCTTTGCTCGCCGATCGAAATCATGAGAATCGAGTAGATTCAAACCTACTTCATTTACACGTGTAGCCTTAATTATAACCTCATGGTAAAAAAAATGTTAGTGGTGGTACTGCATCTCATCTCATCAATCTCTCAAAATCTGCTCATGTATTATTCACGGAGTGCAAAAACTTGCTGGAGTACAGCATCAAAAATTTCACAGAGCATAATGATCATATCGTGCATGATACGACTATCTAATTTTGTAACAAGTAACATTTTCCATGCCAGTTTCAACTTCTTTTGTGATGTTTTATTTTTCAGATCTCTTGAGGAAAGGTCAGCAAAAAATTTTAAGGTAAAATGAGGACAGACTAATTTAATGTCATGAAGAACCTTCTAGAACAATGCTAAATCTGGATCATTTTCCAAAATTCAAACATGATGAATATGGCTTATGGCTTTCCTACGGAAGAAAGATCTAAATAAAAAAATAGGAGGAAAAACATGGTCACAATATTGTTAATTTTTGAGAATGCTTTTGTGTTGGCACGAGATTGATTGTGTACACGTGGGTGATGATAATCAAATTTTGACTACACCTGGACAAACGAAATCAATGTTTTGCTTCTATTTAATTTATCGCACGGCAGTCAAATTCGAGTTTGTTCATTTGTACAAAAACTCGGGATATTTATGACTCACAGTCACAATTTTACCAAGGCAATTTATACAGTGTTTTTGACTGCCGCAGCGCTGCTCACTCACACTCATGTCAGGTTTGGTTTAGGCTGCTGGAATTACGCTATAGAAGCAAATGTCCTTGAATCGTAGATTAATTGAAAAAAATGTCGGTTTCGCTCTGAAAGTTTTTGTTATTTTACCACCACGACTTTTGCCACTTATAAATGGAAAGAAAAACAACTAAAATACATGTTTGCAAAATGGCAGATGAACTTTATGTTATGTTTGTAGTACCTATATGAGTCACTATCGTATCGCAAGGGGCTTGAGTTAACATGACAGCATGATGTGTCAAGTGCAAAGACAGTGGCACGTGGAGAACAATAATAATCATTTACGTTAAAACTTATTATGACGCTTATGGCGGAATTTGTGAGATAACTTATTTTGTTTTGATAGAAAATAGACAGGTCTTCAATCTCTTAATTGCGTAGGTATGTTCGTGTGAAAGCGAGTGTTCTATGCCGTTAGCAATGAGCACATTCAATTTTCACCTGTATGTATGTTCGTCCCGAATCATTTCCTATAATCCTATAAACTGGATCCATTCACTTGAACAACTTCAGTTACGCAGTCTCATAGTACCCTTAGAAAAGTCCATCCCTGTCATTATTTAATCACTCTGTGACCTTCATGATGATTGGTTAACTTTAATTTTAAGGCTTTACTTTTGTTTTTAAAAGTTTAGAATCAGGGTTTAATATATTTGATGAGCAAGGGGTTTGGAAGTTGCTTTCGAAGGATTAACGTAGCTTACAAGTCCATACATTCGGCTACTTGTTGTGCATTTTTTGCATCGGCAACAAGTTTAGGTTAGTTCAACAAAACAACAACATAATAATGGCTTGAACAGTTACCGTTGCAGAAGGTTTGGGGAATTGGGAAGTAGTATTTAATTCACACGTAAGTAAACGCGTAATTGAATGATTACCTTATGTAGATACGATAAGACATCTGTGTGTTTAAAATATTCCGCATCAATAATTTTTTTTTTGATTTCATAACTGATACCCTTGACGAATAAACTGACAAAAGCAAACTACTCTGCAAGTGCGAGTCCCCTTGCACTTGCATTTGAGAAATGCAATTTCTGGGTCAGTTTTTGCGTTGGATTCAATAAAATAATGCAGAAATAATACAACAAAATATGTGCACATGGGATTTACTTATCGTATTTCTTGTATGCATCCCGAATGATTTAGAACAATGGAAAGTGTATGTCTTGCGAGTCAAGCATTCACACGGGTTCATATGAATTATTTCATTTTAATTTCGTTGCTTCAAAGTAGTGTAATAATTGCTGCCAAAATATCCTTAAAATTCACTTCCGTTAATAAAAATTAGTAATGAATATTTAACACAGTTTGTTTAAACATAATTGCAATGCTCTTTGTCTACACTACAACCGCACCATTTTCTAAGTTGTTGCTTTAAGTTGTATCAACGAACCGTAAATACCAAAGCCAAAGAGCAAATCAAAAGACTCGAAATAAAAATCATTTCAAAGTATATTAAGTACTGATATGCTTATATGAATGCACTAATCGCAAGCACATTTTTTAAAATTACCTAACAAGTTAATCTTTGCGTGTTTACCGAACGTAGAACAGCTAGTTTCAATCAGTGTCTTCAACCAAATTAAAATTGTCAGTTGTCTCAGATAAAACATTTTTTGCTGGTAACAATTGATAGGGCATAAGGCAAAATAACGTTCATGGAATTTCATGGAACATATAGTACTTTTGCATGTACAGAAGTACAAAAATGGCTCTTGATTACGAAGGTGTGAAAGCATTTGCAGCCCCTTTTTTTCAGCCAATTTTCATTCCCATTTTGTACTGGTCATTACAATCGATTGGTGTTGCTATCAATTTGTGGGACGGTGGTGATCGTACTCAAGATGAAAACGATTTTAAAAACTTGTTGCATCCAAAACAATACGATTTTATCATTGGTAAGTCGAACAAATATAAAAATAGTTGAAGGAGGTTAAAATTGTAAATGTTTACTTAACCTGTGAAGTTATTTATACTTAACTTAGTGGGTGCGGGCAGTGCGGGATGCCTTTTAAGTCTTCGACTCATAAGTCGCCAGTACAAGGTTTTACTATTGGAAGCAGGTGGAGAGACCAACATTTTGCAAAATTTGCCAGGTTGTCTACATTGTTAATTCTATTAACATTAAGTAGGCATCCGTTGCATTGTGAAAACTTATTAGTTAAATCTAAAAAAATCATTTGCCAGGTTTGAATATTTTCTTGCTGCTTATTGCTAATTATCACTAGCAGCTTGTAATTTACTTTGAACTTGCGAAAATGCAAGGAAAAATATATCATTTGAAATTCGTTTTCAAATGCATGCAAGCGTTGCGCTGGGCAATTTTCGCACAGCCAACGGCGAAGGACGACATGAGTCGCATGAGGGTCGGCGGGGGATTCCGATTGAATCCCAGCTTCAATAAGATAAAATATGGCATTGAACCCAATACATTTTATACATATTGGGCTGTTGTGATCATTCCCGCCAGAGTAAAAATAATTAATTTACACTCGCTGCAGAGATAAAACGTTAACAATTGGGCGCCCCTGCATTTTTAAGGGAATTGGAATCAGTTGGCGTCATCGTTACTGAACAGGTTGAAGGCCACCGTTAAGAAGATTTGAAGCGTAAACGTACACGTAAACAAAGGCAAACAATTCAAAAATCGTTTAGCTTTTTAGGTATTTTGATAATTCAGATGGATGCACAGAAACCAATATACTACTCTTCAGTAATCTGCTCAGCGAGGTATTTTTATAGTTTCTGAGTTTTTTGTTTATTTAATAAAGACGATTTATCATAGTATGCGTCTTATATTTATACAATTTTTTTAGTGCCTGAGTTTTTTATTTATTTATTGAGATTTTGAAGGTAATCAAGGATCAACCACCAATTTGCGTACGGCATTTACGAAATGGACGATTCAGCATCCTGGACCACTTCCGACAGTGAGGAAGATGATGTCTTCAAGGCCCCTCTTAAGAAGGTATTTTAGTCAACAAATGCTGAATTTCAGTCATAATTTGTTGAGATGCTAAAAGTGTTCACAACCCTAAAATATTTAAACTCTTTCGTAGGTGAAGACTAATTTAAAATCAAGTGCTCAAAATTTGGATAAAGTTACAATGGCTGGAAGAACTAGGCAGCGTTTAGAACTGGTAAAGGAAACTCCAGTAAAAACGGCAGATGAAATAAAGCGTCTACAGTTAGAAAAAAGAAGAATCGATTATCGAAATATGGACCCAGATAAAAAGGCAGCCTTATTTAGGACACAAGTGGAGATAAGGAAAGCCAAGAGAGCTAAGGAATCTGAAGAAGAAACTGCAAAACGTAAAGCTTTACATAATGAAAAGGCCAAGAAATGGAGGGAGTCGTGGACTGCAGAAAGACGTGAGAAGGAAAGACAAAAATGGAGGGAATATTCCAGAGCTAAATATCAGAAGGAAGACAAAATAGCAAAGGAATCTGAAGAAGAAGCTGCAAAACGCAAAGCCTTACAAAATGAAAGAGCTAAAAAATGGAGAGAATCGTGGACTCCAGAAAAACGAGAGAAAGAAAAACAAAAATGGAGGGAAAGAAACAGAGCTAGACGTCGGAATATGAACCCAAATCAAAAAGTGGCGTTTGATAAGAAAAGATCACAGAAGGAAAAAGACAAGAGAGCAACCGCTACTAAAGAAGACGCCGAAAAACGTCGAGCTCAAGCAAATCAAAGAGCAAAAAAATGGAAAGAATCGTTAAGTCCAGAGCAACTGGAGGAGTATAGACAAATAAGTAGGGAAAATTCTCGTCTTTATGCACGCTGCCAGGATCCCAAAGTTGTAGAGAAAAGAAAGGCAAGATATGCTCGTCGGTACAAGAAAAAAGTGGAAAATGAAACTCCGGAACAATATGCAACACGAAGAGCAAAGGATCGTGAGTATACACGACATCGATTGGCCCGAGAAACTCCAGAAGAGCGAAATGAAAGGAGAAGAAAAATCAACATGAGGATAGCAAAAAAAGTCTCGGCAATGACGCCAGTTGAAAGGGAGAAACTCCGGTTGAAGCAACGAGAACGTTTCAGG
>JAHZMX010005244.1:0-21177 GCA_027743895.1 Seira musarum
TTATGTAAAAGACAAATTAAAATTCTGCACATAATACTATATAAATACTTTTGACTCTGGCCTTTGGTGTGGTGGTCATATTATAAATCCTGTATATTATTTTAACATGAAAAATTGAATTATGGGGCTTTTACTATCTATTAGCAATAGTAAATCCATTTTTCCACATTAACATTATTAATAGACCAAACATAGACGAATTTTAAAAATAGAATATGTCAAGGAAACTACATTTTTTATTTGTTTCTTCAACCTTCAAAAATCAATACGTACTCAAATGTTATCAAAAAGGCTTTAGAAGGGATTTTATGAAATTCAGTCAGTTTCAAAATCTGCGGTATATTTATGGAAAATGTCTGCTTCGGTAAAACAAAGCTCACCTTAACATTTTCCTCTTTGCTTGTGCTTGTATCGATGATTATGACACGTAATATTGAAGACAAGGTTGAATTATGGCACTTAGTAAAAGACAGGGAAAATAAATGATATGTATGGAGAAATTATTGATGTCATGACCCTTACATGCGCTTTGACTTTTTTAACTCGATCGCATTTCCTAATGCTATTGATCTAAATCCTGGTCCCTGGTCACGGTTTTTCACCTAATACGGTTATTACAAAAAAATATTTAAAATAAAAACGAATAAGTCGGAAAAACATTGCACTGGTGTGATTTTAAAAAACCAATAATTTATTTGGATTAATCTAATACTTTTCATGCCTTAAAGGATTAAGCTTTAACATTTAATTCAACAATATTCATAATAATATCTACCGACTTTCTGCTAGATCAAAGGCATTTAATTATATAAACATTTAAAACAATATCTTACTATATTACAAACTGTTTATGCTTGAACACGTAATTTATTGATTTGTGCTCAGCATATCTCAATACACTATTTAAGTGATACACATTCGATGTGAACGAATATTTTTCATGGAACCAGTTAATTTGCGTTAAGTTTAATACAAAAGCAAATGTTAACCCCTGAACTCGGCAATGAGTAGACACAAATCAATTGTTCTCAATTCCACCGATTCCAAGTACTCTACCCTTGCATCTTTGTCCCACGTTTTGAATTCACCAAAACGGAAGCTGATTGGTCTAAAGGACCTAACCAGCTTTTCATTCAATTTTATCGACCTTCGGTCCCTCCCAAAATGTAGTTGGGTTTTCCAAGTCTGTATCAAATCAGCACTTTCTTCAAACTGCCTAGTAACAATCGGCAGCCCGCACGCCATTGCAATAATCACAATCCCCAAAAACACTACAACAATTATGATCATACTGAGCATTAGTAAATCATACGCGTTAATTAAAACAGTCGTGAATACCAATACCCACGCATATCCCACACCCGTTATAACCCCAATCAGAGAATCTAAGCTGTCTCTACGAACAGCAGCAAGCACATTGAATGACTGATACAACTTTATTCCTTTGGCCAAGTCTTTGGCCGATATCTTTCGAATAAGTCCCAATATTTCATTTGAAAAAGAAGCTGTGAAGAAGGCAAGATATTCCAAGTACTCTACCCTTGCATCTTTGTCCCACGTTTTGAATTCACCAAAACGGAAGCTGATTGGTCTAAAAGACCTAACCAGCTTTTCATTCAATTTTGTCGACCTTCGGTCTCTCCCAAAATGTAGTTGGGTTTTCCAATTCTGAATTAAATCAGCACTCTCTTCAAACTGCCTTGTAACAATAGGCAGCCCGCACGCCATTGCAATGAGTACGATCCCCAAAAATACTACAACAATTATTATCATACTGAGCATTAATAAATCATACGCGTTAATTAAAACAGTGGTGAATACCAACACCCACACATATCCCACCCCAGTTATAACCCCAATCAGAGAATCTAAGCTGTCTCTACGAACAGCAGCAAGCACATTGAATGACTGATACAGCTTGATTCCTTTGGCCAAGTCTTTGGCCGATATCTTTCGAATAAGTCCCAATATTTCATTTGAAAAAGAAGCTGTGAAGAAGGCAAGATTTAGTGTAAGACTAACAGTTTTGCACCCCTCAAGCATGGAAATGGAACCCCAAATCATCAAGATGACACTGTATATCCATGAGTGAATTATGGGTGTCATTATTTCTGCTGGATACAAATGACTCAAGCTGCCAGATAAGGGGTCCATGATAAATTTGTTCGTCTTTGTTGAGTAGACTGCAAGCGCGGCAAAGGTGTAAGGCGTGAGAAAAATCACGAAATTTGTGTAACATGAAAGCAAAGCCATAATTCCAGTCCCGTCCCGTTTTCGAGTAACCAGTCGAGTTAAGACTAAGAATTGAATAATAAGTAAGTAGTAAAATTTTGTTTTACTATCGCTGTTAGCATATTAAGTAAACACAAATTTAATATTTTTAATGCCATACCGTTCCTCAGAAGTCGCCATCCGGATGACCTGGTTTGTTTCAAAGTTCCGGACGAATTGCGTAAGCAAACTTCCCAAGTTTGCTTCACTTGCCCCACTGAATATACAATGCTCTCTCGATTCATGAAGACTACTCTTTCGTAGGATATTGTCGTCCACCACAAAACCTGATACATTCCCATCATTCCAAGGTACATGAACGAGCCAGATCCAGAAAAACCTTTCAATTCCATGTACCCAGAATACAAAATCAGGACAAAAAGAAAGAGCAAGAGTGACCAGCGGTAGAAACAGTGAAGTATTAGTTTCCACAAACATTTTTCGGACTTGAAGCACCCAATACGGTTATCCCATTTAAGGAAATGCCAGGAGTGAAATGGTAATAGTGAATATAATTTGTTTCTGAACTCGAAGGAATACAACAATAGGAACGAGGAGGACGACATTCTCAATTTTTAAATTCCTATTGGATATGATGAAAAGGCTTCTGATCTACTTTTTACTTTTATTAAAGTCTTCGTTGGAATCAAACGTAATTACTGAAATTTAGGAGTTCAAAGCAAAAATGCATAAATTTTGATCAATTCTTTGATTTGTTTTATTACTGAGGGCGGCGATAGATATTTTGGTTTAATTAATCAACCCGACTTGAATTGCACATCGATTTCATAAACTATCAGGACGCCTCTGCCAGTTGCTTTTACTTCTCGACTCTGGACTATGTTATACTAAAGTGTTTTAAATGTTCAACCTTAGACGCGTTTGCAGACTAGGAAATGCTTACCTGCGTTAAGTAGGTATGTATGTCAGCTCTCCTATGGACAAAAAATCATAGCGCTTATATGACCTATTTTTTTTATCCTTGCAAAATTGTTTACGCACACGGGTAAGGACATATTAGGTAGGTTTCTTAAAAAACAATTTCATTGCGAAATATTTTGTTGAATATGGAAAAACTTCTACGAAACATACTTGCTTTGATTTTGCTTAAACTTGTGGCGAATATCCTTCGGTATAGAAGCTTGTGTAATATGGATTTACGAAACACTAAAATAGACTTCCATCCGCCACTGTTCTTAAATTTATTTGCTTGGAATTTGATTTTCCGTAGCTAACCGAAATTTCTTAATAATATTGACCTGAATCTCGGTCAAAGCTATTTTTTCCTTGACTAGGGTTCCTCTTATAAAATATTAATGATCGGGTATTATAAGAACAATACTTCAAACTAAAGTCAATACGTAGGGCAATATAGCACTAATAAAATAACATATCTAGAAATACAATTAGGATTTTCATTACCATTAAACTTATAAATGTACATTCAACCTGAAACAAAGATAGGTAATGGGTGAGATTCTGGAATGTAGGGTGAATGGACTTGATTTATGTTGTTGCATTTTAAGATTCCTAGTGCCGTAAAGGCCAATTTCACTGGGATGCTGTTGCATTACCTTAAATGCAACAGCATTGATTACATTAAAATGTTGAATAAAATATGCTACGGGGTTCTCGCCTTATGCTGTTGCGTTTCAACCAAAGGCTGTTGCATTTTAGGTGGATATAATGTTGCTTTTTTTAATGCAGCAGCACGAGTTTAAAAAATGAATGATGCCTTTTATCATTAGATTTCTTGAACGTTTTTTATAATACGCATTGACATTTCCCAATATTATTGCGCACACATCACTGTCAGGATTTTACTTCGGAATATTTCGGCGGTCAATATTGAAACAAAAAAAAGGAAAACCATAAAAATGTTGCAAAAATACCGTTTTAGGATGACTGGCACAAACATCATTGTTCCCCTACTTCATGCCATTAAAAATTATCAATGCGTAACAAAGGTGTTGCAGCGATAAATAATAGAATTATTTTGATGGTGCAATTCCTTTTAGGCCTTTTTTCAGAAAACCACGATTCAAAACGACATAGCCTAGAAATAAGTAGGTGGAAAATGTCCAGTGTGATAGAAATAAAGCCAAAACGAGGGAAATAATTAGTTGCAGTACTTGTTCAAAGCATTCTGGCTTTAAGTGCAATAAAGAAAATTAAGTCCGAAAATCGGCAATGAGCATGCACAAATCGATTGTTCTCAACTCCATGGATTCTATATACACCAATCTTGCACCATGAATCCACCTCCGAAACTAGCAAAACAGAACCGGATTTGTCTTAATGATTTGACCAGCTTTCCATTCAATTTACTAATTCTTCGGTTACTCTCCTCAAACTGTCATGTTATCATGGGTTAACTCAGAACTTGTGTATGAAATGCTACTTAAGTCTTGAACTATAATAAAAAATGTGATGATGGATTTGGAAGGACTTCAACTGCAAAAAATTTGTCCAACTAACACTTGGGTCAGCAAATTTCGATGATATGTGTTAATCCATAGTTGCCATTATTATTTAGCGATATCATTTTTCTCATAATTCCTGGAATGAGGAGACCAAGTTTAACTAAATTGCATTATGTTAAATGGACTTGTGAGAACTAATTTTCAAAGCAGGATTTTCTTTTCAATTATTTCTGGTTTTTTATTTTGATTTGACAAAAATTTACATGAGCTAACCTACAAATTTTGTGTCCTTTGGGCTTAATAAAACATATCGATTAAACGTCCAGCCGCTCCCCTCTTTTGTGTTGCAGCTCCTTTGCAAATCGCTTGTGTTTTTCATACAGTTTAAATAATTTGCAGTGCTAAGCTGACATAGTTCGTATCTTTACAGTAAAAAAGAAGTTTTTCAAAATTCTCGATGGCCCGGTTGAATATGATATCAATTATATTGGATGGTTGCGGTTGTCAACATCAAGTAGGTTAAACCCAAAACTCTACATTGTCTCAGAAACGAATATTGCAAGTAGCAATACTATTCCACGGACAGAATAATGTCAAAGCATCTTTTAACAAACAGATCGATATACTCGGTTTTAAAGTTCTTTTCCATTGTCGCAAAATTTCCGTACTTGAAACAAATGGGCTGGATGGCTTTGTAGGTGAGAAGGTTTCTTTTGTTTAATCTAATCTTTTGTTTGTTAAACGTTATTTCAGCTCGTATAACACTCACAAATTTCACTAGCCTGCCTTTCTCCGCAATTTCACAAAGTCGGGGTATAATAATGTAATTGATAGTGAGAAAGACCAATACAAGAAATAATACCCCAAAAAGCACAGGAGTTGTAAAACGGTTGCGAAATTTTGCCAAGATACAGATACAAATCACCGAAATCCAGAAGGTGCCCATCATAATTAAGTAGATTGATAATTCAACCGTATCTTTGATCAGTCGGTAACTAATATTCAGAAGTTTGTGGAATTTGATTACGTCATCGATTTTAATTTCACCTGTTAGAAATTTTTCATATACTTCCTGAATACGAGTCAGCACGGCAAATAGAATGCACGCGTAATAGGCCGCAGTCCTACATATTTCCGCCATGGGCAAAAACAGTAATGCCAATCGAATTGCTAAACACAATAGAATTTGGTGAAAAGTACGGTAAAATTTGCTAGGAAAAATTTCATCGAGGAGGAAATAGAAAAAATCAGAATTTCCTAGAACGTTTAGAAGTGTAACACAAACAGGAACTGGAAATAATGCTACTGAAAGTCCGACCATCATCATTCCGGTTTTTGTGCTCTCCGGTTTTCCACACTTCAGCCATTTCCGATACACTAAAAATATTTTTATTTTAAAATTATATTTTGAATTAAAAATTAAACCTAATTATTCAATTTGTAAAAAGAGATTATGCAATACCATTTGTTTCACGGTGAATCTTAAAAATCCCGTTCAATCCTGCCGTCATGGGATATATTTGATGAACAATAATCGAAAGTATTAGGCTCGTAAGAAGAAACCCGGTTGCGCAAAAGAATGCAATGGAAATGCTTAGGATATCGAAATCACTCCTAGGTTTGATTGATGTATACAACGGTATTGTTGATGCTGCTAATGTTGCTAGAAATAATAAACAAGCTATGGAAATCCTGATCGGAATCAATTTCCATGCTGGTTTTAAAGGAACTTGAGCAGTAAACTTTGGATCCCATTTGGACGGGATTGGCCAAGGAAGATAGAAAAAGAAGTAGGATTGTAGCTTAAAAGCCAAAATTTCCGTGCTTGTCAGACTCATTTTTTTCTTTAGAATCGGTTTGGTTATGAAGGAGTTGTTGACATGAACTATGATAAATGTGATATGCAAAAGGTTTAGAAAAAATGTTCATGGTTTGATTTTTCCACATTTGCATTCTTAAAAAACCGAACATTGGCAAGTTTTAAAAATAGAATATGTGAAGGGAATTTAAATTTTTTACTTGTTTTTTAACTCATACAAATCAATATTTAAATGCTATGAAAAATACCTATGGATGGCTTTTGCAAAACTCAGTCTGCTCGAAAATCTGTGGTAAATTTATTGAAAATATCTGCTCGTGCAAAAAAAGCTTAGCCTGAAATATTCCCCTTTGCTTGTGCTTGGATCGATGATAATTGAAAACAAGTTTAAAATCAGACTTGAATGTACATGAGGGCAACCGTTGAAAAAAAAAAACATTTTAATTTTAGAATTAGTTTTGGGTTAGTACGCTGCCTAACAGAACTCAAACCTGAGAGCAAATTCTCCGAAACAGAGCGCCTGTGTAATACAATTTTGTTTCATAATTTCGACCAACACAAGCCGAATGGCAGTGTTTTTTCCAAGTAAAAGGCAGGGAAAATAAATGATATTTCTTAGATTTTCATTAATATTTGATGACATTTTTATACACTCGAGCAATGTCTTTTTATTGACGAAACTGAAATAAGAAAAAACAGACATATTCCATTACAACAAACAAAAATTTTAGAACTCAATGGTGAAATTATTTCTGTCATGTCGCTTGCGCATATCAAGGCAGGAATTATGGTTTTACAAATATTTGAGCCTTTTTATATCGTATTTTTTCTGGCTGAATGTGTAAATGATCTATCACTAAAGAACAATTTTAGTCACTCCAGAAGACCTGTTCGCAGACTATGGATTGGCTTCTCCCTAAAGCACTTCTTAGTTTATTTATATGACATTGAGTCTCTTTTTCTCCCGTTTTTTCACCATCAGGGCGGGATTAAATCTAACCTTAGATAAAGTCGTTCATATTCCTGTTTTGATTTTAACAAAACCGTAATGTGTTTGTTACGCGAGTCATGAATCCTGTTACAATCACTTTGATACCTTGATCATATCAGTTTGTGAGAATATCATGCAGAAGAAAATGTAGGAAATCGTAAACTCCTAATATAGCAAGTGGCGTAATGAACAGAGGGACTGGTACGCTGGTACCAAGGTGACATATATTACGAATGCATTTACTCCATTCATTACAGTTGAAGTTGGACGGCTTGTTCGATAAACTGAAAACAAATGGCGAAATCAAATTGCAGCCTCAGCAAAAATTGACGGAATAGCCCAGCTTAAAACAAATGCAACACCAACTACAATGGAGTTGTGTAATAAAAATGAAAGAGCATCTAAATAGAAAACGGAATTTAAAGCGACAAAGTCAATATTTGTTTTTAAGTTTTACTTACCGCTTGTTTCGTTACTAAGTCTCTAAATCTTGTTGAAAGCCTGTCACAAACGGATTTATTTCAAAGAGTTCATAACAATATTTATTTTTTTATATATAGCTGCCTCGGGTGCTTTAAAACACGAATTTTAAAATATTAAGTCTTGCTTCATGTCATTATGTAGCCTAATGAAAATGTATATTGGAAGGTGGGGTACTCCCACATTCAGGAAGTTGTTCTTGGATGTATTAGCAACCAAAGACTTTTTAGCTGATATAATGCAATGAAGCATTTTTGTCCATTAGCACGAGTAGCTTAAGCGTATACGGAATAAAAAAACACAATTAAAGGATACTCGAACTTTTATTCATTAACGAAATAGAAAACCTTCATTTTGCTTCCGCAACTGTTATTACAGGATTTGACTCAGAAGCTTCTTTGATATCACAAGCTCCCACAACAATTGTACATTTCAGACGCTATATATCGCCTTCTTAAAAACGCTGTAGTTTAAGAAAAGTAAAAAATAAATAGATATTACAACCAAATTGTGACTCATACATGTACTTAACTATGCATAACTGATGATTATATGATATGAAACGTTCATATTAATGCACAAACTTTTAGTTGGAACCACCAAGTAACAAAATATTTACTGTCAAGTTCATTCCAAAATTCATTGATGTCAGTGCAGTCAATATTTCTATGAAATTGGTCGAACCAAATTTGATTCTCAGGGGCGAAAAAGATCTGAAAAACAGCATGTCAAGTTTGACAAGGTGATTTGATATCCTACATGTACGAGACATTAGTCGAGGTCGATTTCTCTTGATTTGATCTTGCAACCTCAGACTTTCAGTGTTCACTAATGCCATCATTGTAATGACTACCATGATGGCCAGAATTGAGTTTAAATTTTGCAGACCAAAGAGAGGCATGTACAAACCATAGGAATTTGCTCTCACGCTTTTAATCGTCATACACATAGAGACTGCAAAGCATATTGTGGAGCCAACAATGAATTCGGAGACTATCGAACCTAGGCTGATGTTGGCGAGTGTTCCCAAGATCTGAGCCTCTCTGAAACGAGCATAAAGTGAGACACGGTTCCTGTCTTGAAGCATTTTTGATAGCCTAGAATAAAGCGGTGAATACATTATCCAATAATTAATCTGATCATAGCAAAAATTAATTTTCAACTTACTTCTTTACCGCATTTCGCAAGCTCATTGCCGTCAAAGCAACCATATTTGAGGCAAATACAGCCACCGACACTGGATAAAACCAGATCGAGAAATTGATGAGTAATAGTGCTTGCTTCAAACCAGCCCTTACAATACCTTCAAAAACAGATGCTGGATTTTGAACCGGACTCGTCCAGAGTCTTCCGCATCTGCAATGTTCCAAAATCCAGTAACCGAAGAGCGTGGGCTTGCACGGATTTTCCCAGTGCACGACATAAGAAAATAGAGTTGATAATGGAATTGCTGAGGTACTTAAGCAATTACAAAACAGAACAGTGTATCTGTCAAGTAGGCATATTGAAACCTGCTCCACTTTAGAATTCATTGACTCAAAATGGATTAAGCCGTTTAGATATTCTCTCAGCTCCCTCGTATTTGTCCGAACGTTTATTCGTGCAATACAACATATTACAAGTAGGGCAAGCAAGTACCAATTTAAAACAATATACTCCAGAGAATCCGATTCAAAAAATGTGACTTGTACGGCGATGGTAGTAACAAAAATTAGATGAAATAGATCCTTCCAAAATAGATTTTTCACTTTTGAGGCGTGGTGGGGAATGAATCTCACAACTTTAGATCTTTTGTCATATTCTATTAATAGGCTTTTTAGAAACCATCCGCCCATGCCTAAGCGGAAAGTTCTATCAAGCACTTTAGAATTTTGAGAAAGCATGGTTTTAAAAGCAAGCTAATTCGCGGAATATGTCTTTGTTTTAAACTACTGAGATTGTGCCAATAGAATTGTTTTGATAAATTTTCGTCAAATATAAATTTTTTCGAGAACTGAGTCGGTTCTAATGCTTGAGATTCTGAGGAGTGAATTCTGGCACAAATACAAATACACAGCAGATAAAAATTTTGTGTTGTTTGGAATAAATCAAGTTTTAAAAAAATTTAAACGAAATGTACGCCAGAAACAAACTTAGTAGGAAACATCGCAAAACTTTTATGTTGAATTAGCAAATATTTTGCAAATCCGTAATCAACCATCGTTAAGGCTTGACTGCTCTTGTCCGGAACAAACAAACCCAGTCTTGTCAAAATTATGACTTTATGTAATTATGTAAGTCAATAGAACAACAGTAGGTTTTCCAAATAGTATGGTAATCGATGACAACTGTTACCCTTTAATTTTGAACTGCGAGCAATGTAGCGAGTAGTATTCGACGTTCCGAATGTTTATGCTATACGAAGTGGCCATTACGGGATGATAATTAGTTGGATGGTATATGTTTAAGCATAATTAATTTGAGACTACTCTTTGTTGCTTGATATGATATTTAATTAGTAAATATATGATGGGCTTGCCTTGTTTGCGCTTTTAATATTTGCATTTACAAATCGTAAATGTGAGCATTCTACGTGCTCTCATCAGATATGTTTGCAGAGTATTGGCAGGAAAAACACAGACTTCCTATTTATATAATTGTACTAGACAAAGGTATGAACAAGCACTCAAATATGATTTAGAATGTAGCAACTAATATTTAGAGGTTCATAGTAAATGGAGCCTAGACATACGACTCAGCAGTTATTTGTCGGAAGCAAAAAAAGTTAGCAAAATCCAAAACCTTGTACGTGTCAATTTTTTTGCTTAATTCGGAACAGGCTTGATTGTGGGTTCAATCTGGACACGGATTTGGTAGATACTTTGGTGTCTTGAATATTTTTTTAATTTTACGTTTTTTTTAAAAAAGCTTAATATTACGAATATGCTAACCAATATATAATACGCTCGTAGGCATATGTCGTCCACAGGAAAACCAGATACATTCCCATCATTGCGAGATAAGTGAACGAGTCGGACCCTGAAAAACGTTTCAACTCCATGTATCCAGAATAGAAAGTCAGAGTAAACACAGCGAGCAAAAGCGACCACCGCATGAGACATTGAAGCAGTAATTTCTCCATACATTGCTCCGCCGTAAGAGATCCGGTTTGATTATTCCATTGAAGGACATCCCAGAAAAAAAATGGCAATAGAGAAAGTAATCTTTTTCTGAACTCGAAGGAGTACAACATTAGAAACGTCGATGACGACATTATCAAGTTTGGTTGTCGGATTGCCAATATAGTGCACGACTGTTTCTGATGTGGTAGTTACGCCCGCCTATGTCTTTTTGGATGGCTGAGTGATAGTGAGACATGCTCATTTTAATGTTCACACAAGCAGTTGGAATTTACAGACGAGGAAGTGCCAACCCGGATTACGAGAATTTCCTCCGATAAAATAAATATCGCTTTGTAGCTCCTTAATTTTTAATTTTACTTGCGCAAAATAATCTATCAATTCCACTTAAGCCTTAAATAAAATGTTTGGTAAAATGTCTGTTCGCCACAATATGAGACTTTTTAATTATAAAACGTTTATAAGGAATTTCGAGGTGCGCCAAAAGTTTTTCATCCCGTAACGCGTTTCCTTTCTTGCTTTTATTGCATTATTAATTTCTTAATATTCTTGCAGTGTGACTTGGGTCCGAATAATTTTGCTCAGAACAAAACCTGCTCCAATAAAGAATTTCCAACTCGAGAGTTGACAAAAATTAATTTCGAATGGGGTGATCGGATGACGGCTACCAAAAATAAATAAATATTTCCTTGCATTGTATGTTCCATGCCTTTTATATTTATAAATTCACAACTAGTGCAAAGAAATGGAAAAATAAACGATTTTTTAGGATTACGAATCTTCCTAATAAATGCATTTATGAAAAAAAAACAAACATGATATTTAGCTTAAAGCATTAGCACGTGTTATACTGATGGTTCCCGACATGACTGACGGGATGTGCGTATGCAGTATACCACCGAATTAATCCCATGGGAAGAGATACAACAGTGTTCCAAGCGGAGGCTAGGCTAACCGGGGATGATTCGCAGGATTGAAGGACTAATAAAAGTCTTTCGAATCCGTTCTCAATATTTATGGAATGAATATAAAAACCGTACACAAAACCTTACACAAGTATCAAAAAATTGGTGAATAATTGATTAAAATTTGCACCAGATTGGCACCTATTCCAGACGCAGCTGCGAAATTATTTGCTAAGACGACGAGCAAATAAGTCCTTAACAATGGTATATCATGACTTCCTAAGACAATTCTATAGTTCACAATATATATAAAGTAGTCCCAAGGAAATTTGCACTAAGCCGTCATGAAATATTATTTTGTCGAGAATGCGAAGAAAGGTAGTACTTACCCAGGAGAAATCTATTTTTAAAGCCGTTTGTGTCCGAGGTTGTTGCACGTAAGGTAAATAGCTACGACTGGGTTGAACAAGGTCCGTATTATAGGATGAACCTGCATGATCTTTATGAAGACTACATAATGCTAGTACTTAGAATTCGTCATCGTGACTATAATAAAATGGAAAGAAAATCGTACTGGTTAACAAACAGACTTATTTTCAAATACATTCAAACTTCTTTTGAAAATATCAAGAAAGCAGCCAGGTTTGAGTACAATATGCTTAAGAGATGCAATAGACAAGCTTCTAGGTCACCCTAAATCTTTGTACATGCTAAACAACTAATCTAAGAAGTTGAAAACGTACATTGCGAGTTTGAGCACATATGTCAGTAAAATTCCGGTTATAGAATTTGGAATACTTTTACATGAGGTGCTAAGCATGAAAATATTTGCTTTTAAGGAGCAAGGAATTCGGATAAAATCAAGAAATTATTTGAGATGGAGGCTATCGATAATCTCACAATTGAGTTTGCGGTTCCTCCTTTAAGCGGTAATGTTGTCATAATACTTACGCCCATTGCTTTTACCAATTCAATTGCGATAGAGTGTTTTGCTCTTTATAACTCTTGAATAAAATATTGGCTTGAAAGATCGATACCAAAATATTTCAGAAAAACAAATGAATTATTTATTAGGCTTAACCAAAAGCAACTACACAGTACATTAGTGTGGCGAAATTCTTCAAATTCGTTGTTTCACATTTTGAATTAGCTTTGCGAACAATTTAATTCTTGTTATGGCAGAAATTTGTTGGTAGAAATGATTGTGCAAATAGATTGGAAATAGTTTCGCGCAAACAATTACAATATTTTTAACTTAAGTAACTTGTGTAAATAGTGTGGTGTTGCTTTAGCAAATAATTATGACCTATGTCTTTTGTCCTGTTGCAGTGAATTAGTTCATTTTCATTTAATGTTCTACACCGTCATTAGAATTTGAATAATTACTTTCAATTTCAACTCGAGAGCTTCAATTAGACCAACATCTCAGAAGGAACAAACAGGCTGGCAAAAATGGAGAAATCGAGAAAAAGTTCGTTAAAAATAGCCGGGAATGACGGTGGAATTGACGCAAATATTTAATTGAAGTGTAAACTTTGTGTAATGCGAGTTGTAGATTCGATTCGTTTTATCGCAAAGTTTGCAGACTTTTTAATATTAACCACTAATTATGAAAACTTGAAGCCACATCGCTTGGAAAATTATCATCTGCTGACATAAATTAAAACAAAACGTCAAATTATGGGCATCGAATTAGTGGAGAGCTAATCCATATCAAGAGCCAAGCCTTAATTATTAACACTATAATTCGGGCCGCACAAAATGTTATCTTTCGGGGGGAAAGCTTTTAGTTTCGTAATATTATAATTGTTTTCTGTGTTTGACTAATAAAAACATCGTCGAAAGTTTCCGAAGTCACTGGGTAGATTACTATCGTAGGACTGAGTGACATATAATTAAGAACTGCCCAAAGTTGGGTGGGCCTGAATTTAAATCGTTTAAAATTAATACGCTTAAGCTTTTCATTTGCATTAACTCTCAATCTGGAAGGCTTTGAGATGACAAATGTTTTGTTTTAAATCCATGATATGACTATTTCTGCTATCAGTTTAATAAACAACCTACTAATTAAGCAGGATATTAATTATTACATAAAAGCTTTTGCGTTGCCCAATATTTATCCTATATTTATTATCGAATGTCTTCATTTGACTTTCGTTTAATAACGTGCGAGTTACTTTGACGTCCAAACTTCAAGGATTCAGTACAAATTTTTCTTTCGTTTTAAACTTAGTTATGAAAATTTTGTGAAGGTATTTTCCTACGTTAGCGTTTAAGTCGAACCCACAATATTTTAAATTCCGAGTTGTTTAAGCAAACTGTTTATTGGTAACACCATGCTTTCTAAAAACTCGGAAGCCCTTGAAAGAACTTTCCGTGTAGGAATGGGGGGATCCCTTCTGAAAAACCTCCTAATTGAGTATGATAAAAAATCCAAATACGTCAACTTCATCCCAAACTACGCCTCAAAAAAGAAAACGTTAATGCGGAAAGATGGAGCACATTTCCTACTGGTCACCGTCATCGCAATCCAAGTTAAGCTGTTTACCTCAACTTCTCTAGAAGCAACGATTTTCAGTTGGTATTTAGTTGCAATGCTCGTGATGTGTAGCATTGTTCGACTAAACGTCGGGACTAAAGCAGCCGACCTGAGAAGTTGTTTGAACGGCTTAATTCGTTTTGAGACAGCAAATTCAAGAGCGGAACAGATTTCAACAAGCATTCTTGACAGATACACCGTTCTGTTTACGAATTGCTTATGTACATCAGCAATACCAATCTCAGCCTTATTCTCCTATATAGTACACTGGGAAAATCCGTGCATGCCCACGTTATTTGGGTACTGGGTTTTGGAGCAATGCAAATGTAGGGCGAAAATGAATCTACTTGGAAATGATGGATGCATTTGGGACGCTATGGCGGCCGAGGGAGTAAAGCAGTTGGTATTGTTCGTCAATTTCATAATCTGGTTCTACCCGATGACACTGGGCATATTTGCATCAAACATGGTTGCACTAATTGCAATGAGCCTACAAAATGCAATAAAGCTGTAAGTTTCCAAATTACTTACATTTGAATTGGAAAATGAATGCGTCTAAAATTAAATGTAATAAGCGGATCTTATATTCTAGGCTGTCATCCATGCTGCAGAACAACCGTGGCAGGAAGCGCCTGTCACTCTGTGTCTGTTTCAGGGAAATCCAGATCCTGTGCACATTGGCCAACATTAGCCTTAGTGTCGTGGTCTCGATAATTATCGTTGCATCCACTATCAGTGTTGCAGTCTCCATGTGCATGATAATTAAGTGCATGAAGGCAGGATCGTACGGATTCTACTTACTGCTTTTTGGCCTATTGTACCTGGACTCAGTTTTGGCGATCATGGTCGTTATTACAATGATGGCTTTGGTGAACACCGAAAGTCTGAGAATGCAGAAGCAAATAAAGAGAGACAGACCTCTTCTATTGACTAGTACGAATGGATTTTCTAAGAGAGATATTAAGCTGGAGATGAGATTTTTTAGATCTTTCTCGCCCCTGAAAATCAAGTTTGGCTCAAATAATTTTATAGAAATTCTGACGGCACTGGTGTCCATGAATTTTGGAATGAACTTGACGGTAAACATTTTGTTGCTTGATGGTTCCGAGTCAACATAATTGTACCTAGTAATACAGTATTCATTTTCATGACGGGCCTAATGGGCATATTAATGCACATATAGAACACTTTATTTGCATTGTAAGCTGACCTGTAATTTTATTCGCCCTCTCAGTGATCTCAGTGATATATGTAAAACCTTACTAGCTGCTATAGATTAAGCAAAGCACTTGTCATAATTAAATCCATTAAACCTACAAACATCCACACGTACAAAGTTTTTTTTCAACATTTTTTTAATAAATTAGAGTTGAATAAGGCTTTCTTTTGTAATTTGCATATCATGTACAATGCTTGTCAAAAAAATTGTCTTGGTTGTATAAGTACCTTTCATTTAATTAAAATAAAAATATGGACAGCAAACACCGAGCAACTTAGCATTAAATACAGTGCTAAAAAAGCTGAAGCTAATTTTTCTGCAGTAAAAACTATCAGTCAAATACAAAATGGAAGTAATCCAAAAGCTATATTTCTGGAGTTTCTTCCTATTTCTAATTTCACCACGGGTGATTTCAATAAATTTGAGCTCGAGTACCATAAAAAATTTCAATGACCTCCTCGAACAATTCGGATCCTGTTTTGTAGTGATCAACAACTACGCTAATATCGACTTTGAACCCTTTAAATTCCCGGTGCATCTAATGAAAAATAAGCGTTTGACATACAAATATTGGAACTACCAATGGGAAATGACAGAGCATAACCTGTTTGTCCCATCTAACGTAAATTTTCCGTCACTTCAGCCCTATTTTAAAAGCAGCTCTATTCCAGGTAGAATTCCGTTTGTAGTGGTAAAAAAGTTTAGATAGTCTAAGGTACTATAAGTACATAAAATCTTAACTTTTTTACCCCTACAAACGGAGTTTAACAAAAATTGGTTTAGAAATTCCTTCATGTCCCCATTCCAATATTGTGTACGCGACAAAAGAAGTGCAAGACATGTTTCAACTTACAACGTGGACATGTGTTCAATATCATTTCTTGAAGTTTACAATGAAGACAAAGCCCTGGCGGTGCGATATTACTTTTGATCTCTTTCCAGACGATTTGTATTCCACTAAAGATAAGTTTTGAGCGCCATGAAAACTTCAAAGCGTAATTCAATTTTCATGCATAAGCATTGTATATACGGACAAATGACTGAAGAACTTTCTAAACGAATGCATTTTAAATATAAAAAATAATTGTCTAAAGTTTAGCCTCTTGATACCAAATTAGACATTAAGTTGTACGAAATAAAAGAAGTTAGAATTACTAATGAATCAAAGTTTTTTAGAAACTAATTTTTATTGTTATGATTGACATATTTGAATTACAACTTGACACAATCGGTAATGTTTTGGCTGCTAATGAAATCAATTTGACCGATGATTGCAACGGCTTAACCGTATTTGAAACTTACAGTATTTAGATCTCTTTGTTTCAACTTGCGTAATGTGCAAGTTGTGGATAATTAAAATGCTAAAAATATTATGGATGCCTGAAGTTTTCATGGCGCAACTTATATTTTTGTGCTTCACTTTTTTATAAACTCGACATGGAAAAAATGTATCCATCCCCATCCTACTCTATCCTTGTCATCTCAAACTTCGTAAGGAATCGTAATGAGAAAATCAACGGCTGGATTGACTGGTGGAGCAGGTCTTTTTTTGAATACAGCCATAGGTAAGATATTATGTTATCAAATCCTTTTTGGACAATAAAACTGTCAGTAAAAATTTATACGTACAATGTTGCACAGCTTTCTTGCCAACACGGTTTATTTTCTTTCAATTAGAGCTGCTGTGCGGCATGACTTGCTGACAACAACCACACGGGAGTATCTGCTAATGTTAGTCAATCAGTCCGAGAGCACAACTTGAAGTAATCAAATTGTTTCGATTCGAATTTGTTGATACATACACAACAATCGAAACAAAAGCAACCAAGCTACTAGATACATCCATGAAGGTAACAAAGCGTTTACTTTAATGAGTAAATGAGTACGTTGTAATATGTTATTTTTTATGAAGCAAATTTGACACATCAGATAGTTTGAACTGTTACAAAGAGAATGACTGCTTAAGATTTTAACGAGTTATATAAGTAACATTTTTATTTCAGGTTTTTAGAACCCAGACGTTGCTGAACATCCTTTCACGGAATGAAAGGCGACTTTCCAGCCCAAAGCGAGTCATGTGGTACCTGTCCAGAAATTTTCATAACATGCTAGTCAGAAAGAATTTGGCAGACCGTGTTTGCAAATCTCAGCACTCCGTCCTTAAACTTAGCGACATTTATGATGCTAGTAGCCTGAGTGACGTTTTTATGTTAGTATTTCAAGAATTCGTCATGCAAAATCATAGCTTACTAATCCGAGAAAGAAACACTGCAACTTGGGAATCATCCTACTATAAATATAGTTGTAACGGGCTAGAGCTTTTCCAAACGCAGTTTAAAGAACGGCAGTTGAAGGCAAACTTTGCATGGAAAGGGCTATGGATTTCAGTGTCTGATGGAACAGATTACGATTTCGCAACATTTCATGACGTCCCGCACGTCACACTTAGTTTTGTAAGCTGCGGAAAACCAGACAGATCGTCGCTAGCGTTTGTCGAACTCATTCGAATATTTGATTGGAAAACGTGGGTAGTAACATTACTGATAATGGTACTGATGTTTCCTGTCCTATCCGCCCTTACTAAACTAAACATATGTAAGGATTTAAAGAACGCATCCAAGCGGACTTTTATAGCTGGCTTTAGCAACGTATATTTTAGGGACTTGATTGGTTCAGTGAAACTTCTCGTCGAGCAGGGTGATCCTTTCACAAAAAGTCAAACGGGCGAATCTCTGCTGCGATGGGTTATTGGACCATTACTAATGGCCGCTCTGGTAATCAGCAATGCCTACAAATCAGACAACGTTTATAATGTTATCGCGCCAAGACGATTCGTACCACATACAACCTTTCGACAACTTATTGAGGATGACTACAATCTGCTTGGCAGGTTGGGAGAAATTGATGAAGGTGTGGCGGAAGCCTTTGGAAATCTTACCTATTTGACAAAAGAAATGAACTACAGCATACAAATGCAGTCGCCAACATCTTACGATCTTGTACCTAAATTTCTCCGCGAGCCATATGCTTCATTTCATACACATTCCATAAACACGGAATTAATAGACTTGGAATTACACTTTCATCATTCCGGGGGACTTCTTGCGCCTTCTTACAATCCATACTATTCAGTTATTGCTGGAAGGACCAGATTCCCTCGAGAAGTACTACAATGGATGGAAGATCTGTTATCTCGCCACTTTTCTCATGAGGACCCATTTAGATGGAGGAAAATAATACAGGAACGGGAACAAAATGAATTGCACCGCACACTTCAAGAATGTAATAAGAAAGCCCTGGTTTTACCTGAATTACTGTGCTACCGCCAGCTTAAAAGATTAAAGCGGGATGGGCTTGTTCCATACACTGACCTCAAGTTAGGAAGAGAGGAATTGTTTTCAAGCAGTTTTCGGATACGATTTTTCCCTAACGTGGACCAGTCAGTTCCGTTACGAATTCTTGCTTTGAAAGAGCAAGGTATTTGGCTACGATTCAGAAATCTAATGTTAAATCACGATGTATATAATGATACAATATACATATCAACTTCGCACGCCTACCATGAACGGCAATGCGTTAGTAATATTTGTGCTGCTATTGGGTGGCTTATTTGTAGCATTTCTTTGCTTTATTATTTTTGAAGTTAATGCTATTGCAAGGCTTTTAAAGACTTTCCTTAGAAGTGTTAAGTCATTCAAAATACGGAAAAATTGGAGATGTCTTGGGCTAAAAACACACCTATCACGATTTAGGGTTCCGTCCGGAGTAGATTAAAATGAAAAGAAATCAATAAAAAATAAAACTAAAAATATCCTTATGAAATTAAACTACTTTGTGGGCATCAGTTTTTGGAAACGTAAATTTATTGGCACATTTAATGAAGTAATATTAAGTTGGATTCAGGTGTTTAGGGTGGAATCAAGATTTGAATAAAATATTTGATATTAATAAAAAAGGATCTCTGCGTTTTAGATTACCACTACTTTATTTAATTTATTTCGCGATCTAAACTTATTTGCTTATAACTTATAAATAGGTAAAGAGAAACGAATGGAATATGTCTCCTCATAATCTGTTATATTGAAGCGAAATTTTGTGACAGAAGCAAGTCATTAAAGCATTTAAACACTAAAATGGGATTTAAACAACAACTTAAAGAAACTTACTAGATGTTGTAACCTGAGTTAACCAGCCACAGTGGCACCGATTTCCGTCGAACAACTTGGTTTTAGACATTTGCACGGTTCAAAATTAGTAATCTAATTAAAATCTATGCTCAAATGGATTGTGAGTGCCAATAACTTGGATTGTAGAAAATGGTCATTGAATGCATTAAACTCATTACGGGTATGTGTGTAGCAAAAAAAGAGAAAGCATATCAACTTTGACCACATACTGCCAAGGTCCTTTGCAGTGAGCCAATTTGTTGACACGAATTTGAATATAAATTTTATTTTCCGTATGATTGGCCCAAACAGATGCTAAATGGTAACAATGTTTCGTTTCTTGATGTATTCATTCAAAGTGATATTTATGTGCTATCCCGAATATGATGGATTGATGCATAACAACGTGATTTGTAAATAAATGCAGAATTACGCAAGTACTGGGCAGATATTTAACTAAAGCAGACAAAGTTATGAGAAAGAATTATAACCTTCCTTGTTCTAAATTTTCTTGCCTAATTCGCCACATGCTTGCATTTGGTATCAATACTGACGAAGGATTTGTCAGATACTTATAGTACGGACTGAAGGACTGAATTTTAAGACGTTTGATGAAGGCATTTTTTGCAAATTAGCAGCGACGTGAGCACTACTATTTCTTAACGAAATGAAGTTTATGTGGCATTGTTCTTGATTTTAGCAAAAATTTCATGAAAATAATTCCTTTCATAATATTACTTTACTACGCGTACTACAAAAAACGAATATGGGGAAAAACCTTGCTCCATTTCTTAATGTAACCTAATGAAATTGACCTGAAATTTTGGTGTGGCTGAACCTGATCTGAGAAGTGCAAGTTATACCCGATCTATTCCTGAATTTTTTTTTATCTGGCCAGAGATAAACGGAGACTTAATCGCAGATATTCGAATGTCAAAGCTGCAGGGTGTCAGGGGTTTGAAGGATACATATTTAGCAAAAATAACAAGATCCGGGTATGCTCCAAATTTAGAAACGCCCGAAGCATTGAAGCGAGTAGATCAAAGGTCTTTTTAAAGGGTGGATGTTGATATTAAGGAAAGCAGCAGTAGGGCGAATTTCGTATTGCCTGAAAAGCTGATACTTTCTCACCGGAGCGAACAATTTTTACAGCGTGACATTCATGGAAAAAAGTTCTGTACAAGTTTTAAATTTTAGACATCTTTCGTTTTTATTTGGGTCCTTTTTTGGGCTGTTGGTTTATGG
>JAHZMX010005245.1:0-18111 GCA_027743895.1 Seira musarum
TGACCTATATAGTATCCATGAAAAAAATTGCAGTCCCCGCAACTTCCCTAGAACAGGCCTCAAATGATTTTTGCCGAGCTAAACGGTAATATAATCTATAGTGCCATCTAACAGCATATTTCAGATACACTCTCTGGATCAGTTTCTTACACTTATAACAAATCTGTTCTCTGTTTACTGTAAAAATATCGGAGTAATATATAGATTTAATTTTTTTACCCTTCTGGTATGCTTTACAACACCATAAGCTGGGACCGAAAATATCAGGATCAACACCAGCATCACAAACGGCCAGCATCAGATATTATGACACTACGTTGAATGCACTGACCGACCTTCCTCTTCTTCTACGTTCTAGAAATATTACGCTTACGATGAAAATTTTGCAAATTGCTGTCAATCTTTATCTAAACTGGGGCAAATTTTGGCCTAAAACTTCAGTTTAAAAATTACTCTGATATTTTTACAGTTAACTGAAGCTGGATTCTTAATCAGTGATAAAAGGTGATCAACATGACATATCAGTTATATGTGGTTAGGGGGGTACAGTTGGGGCGGTTCCCTTGTAAGTGTAATTCCCTGATTATTCGGAATTCACGGGACCATCTCATAAGCAAGAAAGTTATATCACATGCTCAATTGCATAAATTTCTGCTATTGCTTAATGTATTTGATATTTGTCTTCAGAATTTATCAGTCCAATTCGATTACGGAAATGCATTAAATGCGGTGTGGACTACATCATTTTATCGTTTATTGGAGTAAAGGCGGGGTAGATCTTTTAAAACCGAGCGTTGAATCCGGTGGGATGTGACACTATCGCTTAAATGAAAATAACCATGAGTATTTTATTGTCGAATTCAATTTTTGAAATATTTGACCGAATTTTATTGTGGTGTTATATGCATTCCATAAGAAGAGTGATTGGATTATGATTCCAAATTCATTTTTTATACTCATCTCTAATCGTCGGAAAACAAACATCCGTTTAAATACTGCGGCACAAAATCTATTTACACCTCGAATGCTGAAATGCGACGCATGCAAATGAAAAAGTCATGTAATTTACTTCGCACCAAGTTGCGATGAAATTACTCCGATTAATTTATTTGTAAAATGTCTTGCTTTTCCACTTTATAAGCTTTTCTACTTTAGTCAGTAATATTCAATCAAATGTGCAATAAAAGCGAAATATTTCTTTTTCAACTGAAAATAAATCCGTAAGTAATATCTAATCACAATGACTACTGATTGAGTGCGAGTGTGATTGATTCTGAGTGTATGTAATTGCTAGTGCTGCGACTATTCCGTCCCAGTTTTATTGCGGAATTGTAAATCGATCACTAGTGACAGAATTCCAGCTTGTGTTTCACTCGAGGTGTAGGAATTTCTCGTTAAAGCAGATAATTAACTTTTAAACGGGTCTAAAATAACGGCATCGATACACCAAAATGCAACAGGAGCTAACGCTGGAAACACTTTGATTTTCTTATTCAATTGCCAAAGTTCTGGTTCTTTTCTACGTGATGTATATTCTCAAGTACAAAACGGAGTAATATGGGCTTTATAGATAAATTGGAGAAATAAAAATAGATTTCCATTTCTCCGGGTGAAAAGGGGCCTTATTGCGTATGGGTAGAACCAATGAAGAACTGGGTAAAATGTGTTTAAATGTGAAACTGGGTACAATTGTTTAACAGTAAAGTGGGTTCAAACAGGAGATTTAAATTGGAGTGGGTAAAAACAGATTAAAAATAAAGTGGGTAAAATGGGTGGAATCGAGTGAAAATGGTTTAATATAAACTGAACAGAAACGGGCGAAAATGGGTTTTATGAGACGGTAGAAATTTTTTTCTCGTGTTTGGTATTAAACCGCTTATACCACCAGTAATATCCACCGCTGGTGCATTGTGAGACATCGATGATTGGAAACAGTAATCAATATTGAAGTGTATTCGACTAATTAAATGGTACGCTGAAGCACACATCATGTGGAGTAGAATATAGAGGTGCAGTGGTAAGTTTTTATTTCACACTGACAAGGGAAGGACCCCAAGTGGCCCCCTTAATCGCATATTCCAGGTCTTACTGTCTATATCTGCATTTTTTTCTGCTTATGAATCTGTTTTCAGTTTACTGCGAAAATATCAGGATGATTTCAATTTTAATTTCAATTCTTATTTCAAAATCTTCAATCATCTGGATGGGGATCAACATCCTCGCTCCAATTTCACATGCTTTAGCATTATTCAAAGCTACCAGATTGGGAGAGAAGGTCTGGTGTTAACGGCTTCCGAAAGTTAAATACACCTGACGCGGTGGATTTTGCAGGGTGGTGTGAACATTGATTGGGAGTTGTTATCCGAATGAATTGTAAGTATGCAATTCGGTATAGAAAAATTAATATTATAAATCGCCCTAACATTTTCACAGTAAACTGAAAACGAATTCTTAAGCAGGAAAAAATGCTCATTAAGACAGTATGTCTGGTATATGTTATTAAGGGGGCTCAGTCGGGGTCCTTCCCTTGTGTGTATCAATAATAATGTTAAAACCGATTTGGCAACCTAAACCCGACGTAATGTGGAGTCTCGCTGGTTGGTTTAATTTATTACTTGTCCGAAAACGCTGGATTCATTCACGAACAAAAAAAAACCAACAAAAAATCTTGTGACAATGACAATAATATCCTCGTTCACAAAAAACGACTTTGTTCATGCGTAGGTACGTATTACTTATGCTCACGTGGCATGAAGAAACATGTATCATATTATCTCTTCGGCTGTGATTATGTTGCATAAGAATCTGGTATTGTACCGGTATTTAGTAACCCATGCACTATCTCTACCTCATTCTCATGTGATGCTTAAATATAAATGTGATTGTGACGAAATGACTTCATTTTAGACTTTAGATAAAAAAGTGATGTGATGTGGTGGCATACTGCTTATTTCAAACTTTGCATTGCATTGTCATGTCATATCACATCACACGTAATGCTTTAAATCACACTCCTATTTCCAGTGTGGTTCATGTTAATTTGAACTGGAATAATTTATTTTATCGTTTTGCTCCCACATTCGACCTTTTAATTTATGCCGATCAATTCTTCAATTCTTTTAAACTTTGTAAATTGATTTTCGCTTCCAATGATGATTGAAATTCCCTCAGGCGATTTTTTGTGCATCACGAATTTGTATATAACATAAGATGCAAATGAACCAATCATGATCTGTCATTGACAACATAACATGAATCACCGTGTTAGTGCACCATGTACGTCTCCGATGATATAAATGTAATTATTCATAAGTTCTAATGAATTCTGTTAGGTCAAAGTATAGAAACTTGCAAATCCAAATAACAAGATTTCCAACTAATTTTCATTTAAATTTTCAATTCCGTTCAATTCAAAACAAAATTTACACGTACGTACTCTCCAACCGTATTCGGAACTCAATTGAAAATTCACTTAAAATGAACTGATGGTTTCATTTTCTACTTCAGCTTTGTCCATCATGAGTCCAAACTTGTGATTTTACTGATTCTTCTTTGCTCACTCTTCACCAAATAAAACATTGTTCAATGTTCATTAGTTCATTCTCAGTGTAAACTTCGGTTAATCCCGATCACATCATAAAACACGGCAAAAGCCAAACCATGTGAGCATTCGTCCATCCTACAAAAAAATCTGTGGATTGCTTGTCATGACTCATGAATAATGAGAATCCAAGTTACATTATTCGTTCATGTGTGTTTTTTATTGATCTTTCTTGTCAATGATGATTGCTATTGCTAGTACATATGGACATAACTTGGTTCGTGATAAACAAAAGCACACGTTGAAAGATAGAAGGCATATGCCTTCTATCATATGTCTTTAATATGCCTTCTGGCATATTAAATGTATATAAAAGCCGCTACTCATGTGAGTTGAAGGCCAGTTCCAATTTTGATCTCGAGTTGATCACTTACTACAAAAAAATCACAAAATCAAGTCAATTACAAATAGATCTATTAATTTTGCAATTGCAACACAAGTGCATTCAATTACATAACCTATAACCACTTCACTTTCAATTGACTACGACATTTTGGCAATTTAAATTACACGTGTAAAAAATGAACGGGACTAACGGAACAACAAATGGTACTGGTAGCCAACCACCTGTTCACAAGATTTACCTCGTTAGACAGTAAGTCAATTTGAATATTATTTTTGGAATTCAATAAATTTGATTAATAACGTAGTTTAAATTACGATTCCGTTGAATTCTTAAATCCACCTCCTTCAAAATCCGTAAAAAACTTTTAAAATCCCGGAAACTTTGACAACTTTAACTGATTTTGATGGCCAGGAAGGCAGATCCGTTATAGGAAAATTTAACATGAATCCGTTATGACCGTGAAAGTTTCCTTGAAATTCAAAAGTTAATTTACAAATGAACTTGATGAACTAAATCAATTTTAATTTGTGCAGTGGCGAATCAGCAGCCAATGTAGCGCAAATCAATTTTCCACCCGAGGAGGATATCCTCACAGAAACAGGAAGGAAGCAAGCCGACCTGCTTGGTAAACATTTGAAGGACGTTGTATTCACGAAAGCTTTTGCGAGCACATATGCCAGAGCTAATGATACAGCCAATTTCATCCTAACAAATTCCAATATGAAGTATAAACCAGAACTGAAAATCGATGCGAGAATTAGAGAAAGGGTAAGTCTAGCTAATATTTTGGAAAATAACAAAAGTTGAAATTTATTCATCAAAGATTCGCCATGTTTTATTATATCACAAATTGTTTTTCCAGGAAATGGGTGATTTTGTTAACCGTCCAGCGAAGGAAGCATTTGCAGCATTGATTCAAGCCGTTAAGCAGGGAACTTCAATTCTGAAGTTTGAACTTCCTGGAGCCGAAACCGCAGCTGAATTTGATGCAAGAATTGATTCTTTCATTGAGGTAATCTACGCTAGCAATCAAGTCCATCGATAACATCAAATTTTCCAACACATCAGATTTTTTATAATTTCAGGATTTGTATAACGAACTCCGTTGCAGTACCCAATCCGAAACAATTCTGATTGTATCCCACGGCCTAACAATCATGCGCCTGATGGCAAAGTTTAAGGAATGGGAACACTCCAAAAACCATTCCCTTGAATCATGGGCACTCAACAGCGCCTTGACTCCTATGAAGAATACATCATATCATATCTTTACTGCTAAGATTCCCCCGAAGGATTGTGATGACAAGGTTTGCCTTAATTTCCTCGAGTACCACAACAGATGTCATCTAGATTGTTTGGATGGAGAAACTGGAGTGGATCATGGAGGTCCGATGGCTTCAATTTTTGCAAAAATGGTGGAGATGGAACATGACAATGTATTGGGTGGTCCAAAATGTGCCGTGCAGTGAACTTAATTTATTTCATTCCATTTCTGTAAACCATCGGTATTATGATTCTACATTAATGTATTTATTGCAATTTTTGTGCTATAAATTTTATTTTAAAGACAATCACAATTCTAACGTCCATTATTTATAAGAAATGTCATCAATGATCGATATATCTGATTACCATTTGAATAAATCAACTCAGCTGAATAGTAGAACCAAATGCATTTTAGGTACACCTCCTACAAAACTTAAAATTTAAAATTACTCTGACATTTTTGCAGTAAATTGTAAGTGGATTCGTGACCAAAAATAATACGGATCACAAGAATGATGTCTGATATATGCCATTATTAGGGGGGCACTTCAGGCCCTTCCCTTGTAGGACGGTAAGGTGATGAAAATAAGTTATATAATTATGCGGTTATTATGAGTGCATGTATGCATTTACGTAAATAATTTGGATAGTGACATAATCATCTACTATTTCATCTAGCACTGCAATGAGACAAACACAACTTGAACCACGTAAATAACACGAGTGCACTCGTGTTACAATAAAGCCCATTCAATTTTTTGTTAATACTCGTTATCGCATTTGAATTAATGTAATTTATGTAAGATTTATCGGAAGAACACTTCACTTATTAATGGAATGCTTGGGACAACACCCTTCTCACAGATTAAAAAGAAATATTCAGATATAATTTGGGGTTTTAGAGAACGCAGCTAAAAATAATTTTAGCAATGGTAGAAATAATTTTTCCGAGAATTACAAGTGCTTTCATTTACTTCGCAATATCAGCACTGGCGAGTTTGATTTCGTGTAATCCAAACCGGGAAGCGTATCTTCCTGGAATTAAATTTATCATGGAAAACATCCTAACGGATATTGAAAATTTTTTGTGCTAATGCATTCATTCACTCCAAACAAAATTGAAGAATTTCAATTGAACACTTTATTGAAAAGTTCGCTCATAAAACTTGTAATGAGTTCAAGCAATACAACTGGATATCCAAAAATAAGTCTTCCTTCACATCTCGGAAGCGCGTCAATTTGTCTTTTATCGCCATGGTCTCTTGTAAGCCATGAATTCATACTTGAATATTTCTACAGACTTGCTTTCAACCCAAATAATTTAATTGTTTTCATGACCACATTATCCAAAACGCCAAAACCATTTGGAGACTATCAAATAATGAGACACCAATTGTTAGTGAATTTACCTGCTTCAAAACTTATTATTTATATAAGCCAAAATTTCGTGAAATTGGAACTACTCCACAAAGACCGACTAGATCAGCCCGCTCCATTTTATCTACTGCAGAATCCATTAAAATTCCATCGAACAATGTTTCGAAATCTTAATGGAGCCACCCTGATAGCATCGTTGTTTATCAAATACAGATATTTCTTAAAACAATACAAAAACTGTAGGAGAATCTGTCCTTTGCTTTTGCTCCAAAGATCCCTGGATTTCTTTTTCTGCACTTATGATCTCATGGGAACAATGTATTTGGCCGAAAGTCACAATTTTACTGTGCAAATTTATGACACAAACATTGAAAGGCAAAGATACAATACATAACAATACAACAGGCAAAGTCATACAATAACATGAACTACAGTTTACTAGAAGCATATTACAGATCTGGACTAACGTTTCAAGAAAATGTTCACAAAATTCCCATTTACTGCCAAAACCTTGAGACGGACTCGATCAAAGAATTTTTTGAAAAGGCGTCAATGTGGATTACTCCATTCCCCTATGATTTATGGATTTGTGTTTTGGGGTCGTTTTTCTTTATTTATTTTGTGCTCCGTCGTTTGCACTTAAGCAACTTTTTTCTGCAATGTGGAGTATATCTTGGACAGTCGCTAAGAGGGCTAGAAAAACCTTTGGTGTATTCATATTTTGTATCGATGTTTTTAGGGAACCTCTACTCCAATTCCATTACAAGTTTTGTCGTTGTCCCATCATCCCCCAAAATTTATTCAACTCTTAAGGAGCTTCTTCAAGATCAATATAAAATTATTTGGTTTTCAATCTTTGATTCTGGCCGATTTGACCAGTTATACGAACATGTGTTCCGGGTAAAAGGAATGCTTCACCTCATAAACTCCAGTTTTCTTGAAGTTCCTAACAATTTATTTGATACGGAGACTATGGCACATTATCTTGGGAAGAGGTACACACTCCTGTGGCAATCAAATGATGCAATAAAAAAAGATGCAATTGAAAACATGTTGATAAAACGGGGACAAAATGGAAGTAAGTGTTACATAGTTCCGGATCAAATAAGCCCGAGACCAATGTTCTGGTTAATGTACACAATTAATAGACACTGGTTGAGTGAAACAGTGACTAGGATTAGGGATAGTGGATTGGATAATCAAGTGGAGAAATGGTCGGGTTATGCTTACAGACTCCAATTTAAATTTCCATTGGGGAGAAGATCCCAAAAATTTCAAGATGACCAGATTACTTTTGGAAGAATTTTAGTGGCAACCATATTTTGTTTTTTATTCTTGCTCTTGGCAGTAATTGTGGCTTTAGTTGAGTTTTTGAAATTCAGAATTTTTAGAATTAACGAAATTTAATGTTTCTAACATGTTGTTTGTGTAATATTTTAATTGTGCAAATCAAACTGAAAAAACCGAAGAAAGTGAGAAGGTTAAATGCGAGGCGGGTACCAAGTGCATCAACTCTTCTCCCAAATCGCCTTACCGGATGTTTACCAAAACCATTTTTTGACAACCTCCGCATAAAAAAGAGGTATGCGGAAATTAGCGTCTCAAGGGTTATTGAGGGTTGCTCCAAGGGATTTCATTTTATTGCATTGATAAGGAAAAGACTACGCATGTTTTCAAATGAGTCGGATTTTGCGACCGTCAAGGTTTCAAGTCACTTTCCGGACTTGATTTACTCGCTATTGTATTGTGGTTTTGTTTCTGTGCAATCAGATTGCAAAAAGTATACGAGACTTGCAATTTATCTGTTTAATTTGATTAAAATTTATTAAATGAAATCACTCAAATGATACTACGAAAAATCACGCTGGCGAAATTGTAGCTTTTCCTATTATTATTGGTATTGAGGCTTTGACAGTGATTAAAACGTCATTTTTTCAAACGATATAAGCTTATATAGCTTGTGAGACCTAATTCAAAAGCACCTTAAAAGTTGAACTGCTAGTTCTAGACTTAGTAGTAGACTTACTAGTAAGTTTCATTTGAGTTTAAAAAATATCTTATGCGTCAACAACAGTCGTCGATTACAAGAGCTTTTATGTATGCAGTTACGAGAATCAAATGGACAATGAATGAGTGACGACCTGCAATCATAAGTTTCCAATGACAATTCGTAGGATTTGAGGGACATTTTCAAGGGATTATTGGACATTCAAACAGTATTCGCATTCACAAAGGAACCCCAAAAATTAGCTCCGGCGTCGTGAAACAGACGAATAACCTCGTCACTTATAGTCCTGAACCTATAAATGGCTGATGATAGGGGGGTTGTTCCACGATGATCGGTTTGATTAATAGCAGTAAAGCCATTAGCCAATGCCCAACACAACAGATCAGCGTAGGTATCTTTGTTGCCCGCGGTGTGAAGAATGGTTCCGTATAGTCGACTGTGGCTGTTAATGTTAGTCCTAACAAGGGAACCCCCCGAACTGTACCCCCTCAATCGCATATAAAATGGATATAATCTAAACCAGTTTCTTGCACTGATTACGAATCTGCCTTTGTTTTTTTGTTAAAATGTTAGAGGATTTTTTAATTTTAATATTAGCTTGGTTTTCAATGCATTACATCAGCATTGGGCTTTGGTTAGGAGTACACCATCACATAAATCCGGAAGCTTCAGGGATTTATTTTAGAATATGCTGACCACCGCCGACCTACCCTCAACTCCTGTGACTAAATTCAATATCAACATGCTTGTGAATTCTTATAGTGATGTGAATACCTGTCCAAAGTGTCAAATAAAATTGAATAAAAATTAAAATTAAAAAATCCTGTAGCATTTTAACAAGAAACCAAAGCCAGATTCGTAGTCAGTGCAAAAAACTGGTTTAGATTATACATTTTTTATAAGCGATTGAGGGGGTACAGTTCGGGGGGTTCCCTTGTCAGATGACGTCCTAGAACTCTTGATGCGCCAACGTCGCCTTCGCTACAATTTTATTCGTTTGTTCTCCTACTTTGGACGGAATTTGAAAAGGATTATAGGATGGAGGTTACCTTGGAGAAAAAAGTTCTTGCAAAGTGCCTTTGAGGGATATAGGAGAACCTGAGTGAAAAATAAATACCGGATTGAGTGTCAGTGGATGCAAGCGACCTGTCTCATTTTTTAGCCCTCGACAAATATTTGATGTCGTACCAATATGTGTGTCAATAATGGGTTGTATGACAATACAAATCTTTTTTTAATTCGCATGGGCAACGGTGCAGGACTAGCATCAGCATCCTTTGCAAAGCACCGGCATTACAAGGGAGCCCCCGGACTGTACCTCCGCATTAGCTTTACAGTAAAAGTGTTCAGAGTAATTCTTGATATTGATTTTCGTTTTTTGGCATTAAAATAGCATGTAATGTATGCGTCATTGTAATGGGTCAATGTAATGTAATACTACAGTCCTTCACTATGTTTTGCTCACCTGTACAGACGTTTCGTATTGCTTGCAAATTTAAGCATAAAGGATGAACAATAGAACATATCAAAGTAGCAACGTTATTGCCGCCAAAGTAAATACTTGAGCATAGTTTGGCTCGTATTTTCAAAGTTTGGAATCATGCAGTTGCTTAATGAATCGATGTTTTACAATGGAATGTAGAAAATCAAGTTAAAAAATACTGCGTAAATATTTGAATAATAATACTAATATTTGATTATGAAAAAGTGATGTTTACAGTTATATGTGTTATATTCTAAATGCACTAACAGTTGCATTGGCAAAACGGAAGGGGTGGTGAATTAACCAAGTTTCTGATAGGACATGGATTTTCTCTCATTTAATACAAAATTTAATTGACTTGGAGCTATTACGGGTTACGTTTCTTTTGTAAATCCTCTTTACTGCCACAAGTATTTCATGTATTATAAATAATCTATGAAATAAAGTTGCACAATTAAGAATACGTTTATGTAGTTATGCATGTGAAAAATATCGTCCTTAAAATAATCACCCGCGCCTTTCTCCAGCAATTTAATGTAACACCAATTACCTTGAAGCATTCACTTTGTTTATGAACATGTGTACGAACAAAATAAAATTCTTAACCACCAAATCGCTAACGTTCGTTATTGCATATGATATTGATGTAGTTTTACACAGTAAACAGAAAAACACTTCAATTGAAGTGTTGATGACGGGTGGGTGTTTACCTTAGCGTTCTTCAGATTAATTTAAAGAACGCTTAGGCCAACACCCTCAGAAAAACCTTTCTGACCATAACTGACATTTCGGTGAATGAATAATGAATATATTAAGCAATGGCAAAAATGACGTTCCCAATAACTAAAAATACTTGCATTTTCATTTGTTTTACAATATTTTTTCTCTTGGGTTACAGTGTTGGTAAAACTTTTAATGTGGAATTCAAATCTTTTTTACCGGCAATTCAATTCGTAGTGGAAGACGTACTGGAGGATGTAGACAACTTTGTAGTACTAATGCATTCGTTTTCCGAACAAGAGATTCAAAATAGTCAACTACAATTTTTACTAAAAAGTTCAGTACTAAAACTGGTAATGGGTGTAAACAACACCATTGGTTATCCCAAAATAACAACGATTTCAAAGTTTCACGCTTCCTCCATTTGTGTTTTATCACCTTGGAATGACGTAAGCCATGAAAATGTACTAGGATATTTCTACAAATTTGCATTGGACCCAAAAAACTTAATTATATTCATAACTGATTTGTTAAAATTACCTCAACCAATTGGACGGCTTCAAATGAATGTACGACAATTACTTTTACATGTGCATGCCTCAAAGCTTGTAATCCACGTAAGTCAAACTTCTTTTAAAGTAGAAGTGTTCCATGAAACTCAACTGCCTCATCCCATTCCATTGCGCCTTCTCCGGACCCCTTTAAAATTTCATCGAACGATATTTCGAAATAATTACGGAGCTACTGTGATAGCAGCGTTATTTATCAAGTTCCGATATTTCACAGAACTATATGGAAATCAAAGGAAAATATGTCCTTTGTTGCTGCTTCAAAGATCATTAGACATTTTCCTCTGCACTTACGATCTCATGGGAACAATGTATTTGGCCGAAAATCATAATTTTACTGTGCAAATTTACGATAGAAACGTCGAGCAGAGAATGTTTTATGCTGATGAATTCACCCAGTTTATTCAGTCGTCATACGATAACTTGAACTATGCCCTGGAGGAGTCATATTACAGGTCTGGATTGACGTTTAAGGATTATGTACACAAAATTCCGATATATTGCCAAAATCAGAAGACAGATCCAATCGATGAGTTTTTCAAAACGGCTTCCATGTGGATTGTTCCATTCCATTGGGATTTATGGATTTGTTTTTTGGGATCATTCTTTATGATTTATTTTTCACTTTGTCGTTTAAAGTTAAGCAATTTGTTTCTCCAGCTTGGAGTGTTTCTTGGACAGTCGTTAAGAGGCCTTGAAAAACCTTTGGTGTATCTCTACTTTGCTTCCATGTTTTTAGGAAGTCTTTACTCCAACTCAATTACAAGTGTTGTTGTTGCGCCACCTTCCCCCAAAATTTATTCTACACTTAAGGAACTTCTTGAAGCTCGATATAAAATTCTATTGGTTTTCAATATTGGATACTAAACCATTTGAGGTGCTATACGAGAATGTTTTCCGTGTAAAGGGAATACTCCACCTTTTGAATTCTAGTTATCATTAGATCCCAAACAACTTTTACGAATCAGACACAATTACATATTATCTCCAGAAGAGGTACATTCTCCTTTGGCAGTCGAATGACGCAATCAAAGCAAATTATATTGAGAAGCTGTTAATAAAAAAGGGTCATAAAGGAAGCAGGTGCCATATTGTACCAGATCAAATTAATCCGAGACCTATGTTCTGGTTGATGTACGCAATTAATAGACACTGGTTGAGTGAAACACTGACTAGGATTAAGGAAGGTGGATTAGACAATCAAATAGAGAAATGGTCGGACTTTGCTTACCGACTTCAGTTTAAGTATCCGCTGGAAAAGCATTCATCAAGATTTCAAGATGACCGTATCACATTTGGGAAGCTCTTTGCTGTACTAATATTTTGCTTATTATTATTGTACCTGGCTGTAATTGAGTTTTTAGTTGAGTTTTTGAAATATAAATTCTGAATTTGAGATATTTCGCAATTATTTCAAAAATTTCTAATGCAAATATTTACGCTTTGATCTTTGTGGGGATCTCACAGTAGCATAAAAATGAAAGGAAATCATGGTTTACCATATAAGTTTTGATTTGTTTTAAATAACCAAATTGGAATATGGGAATGATACTAATGAATTCGTTCTTGGTTTTGTTTTTTGTAATCATGATAAGAATAAAGAAGCAATTAATAAAATATAGACTAATTCCACTATGTTCTTACCAGGCAGGGTAACATGATGAAGACAAAGCAGTTTTCTAGTAAAATGAATCGGCAATTAGTTGTCGTAATTTCACATTAGAATTTCTTATGGTAATTAATTGCCCAAAAATTTAAGTGTTAACATGAATAAAAAGTAAAGCAAACCCCTCAAATCAACCTACTTTTTATTAGAGTTAGAGGAGGACTCATTTTCATGACAACTTTCTTATAGTGAATAAAACATGACGTGACAGCTTTTCAGTATTTTTCATTCTTCAAAGTGCCAACCGATATCACCTGCACGTGTTTAGTATTTTGCAAAGCTCAAACTCAATATAAAGCATGAGTTTCGGGCTAAATGACCAGTGAAAAGAACTTTACTTACCTAAATTTATCTAGCACGCAAATAAAACCGTTTTATTTCACACTAACTAGAAGTACATACTTCAAAACATATCAATAGGTAAACGAGGGAAATCGATACTCTATTGAAGAATGTTTTCCCTGGCGTCAGTGTTTATGGCTGGCACACATACCTCACTCAAAAAATATTAAATACACACTAAACAACATCAGCATTTGAATAATAACAACTCCTTTTCATAAACAAGTTTTCGTCAATTCCTATGAAAACTTAGTTCCTAGTGAATTGAGAATTTATCTACAATTTTTATTGAATTCTAATTTGATACACATATTTATTTGTCTTTAAATTGGTTAACAAAGAAAAAAGAAGAAATTTGGATTTCTCAAGGTCTTCTCGCCTACGCACAGCAAGGAAAGACTATAATTTTGGAGCTATTAAAGGGCAAATCCAGCATTATCTGCTGCCAAATAGCTTAAAAATCTGAATTGCCGTATTGTTCACCACGACAAAAGCTGCAGAATAAGAATAACTTAATAATTAACTTAAGTAAGTGTAAATAGCATAGTATCCAATAAAGCCTTACAGATAATTCCAACAAGCCTACAAATCCCTTTTAAAGTAAACACGTTAAGGCAATCGGAAAAACCTGGCTACATCTTTTTTCAACGAAATAAAACTAGCAAAGTTAACGTCATTGTGGGTGTGGGTACATTGAGACTATCGCATTTTTTCTTAAATAAAATCAATTCCAAAAAGAATTCCCTAAAATAAAGGTAGAAATTTTATTTAAAGAACTTTTGGTTCAACTTAATCTGACTGATTCTGAAAGTGAGGAGGAATCGCTTGAGGACCTTCTTCAACCCCGCACTCGTTCTGACAACACTGGTTGGACAATCCTTATCACGTATGTTTTTTAAAGTTATGAATTCGTTCTTAAATTTACCCATTTTGTTTAAGCTTTCTTTGCCTGTTGATATGAGTGATTTTGAATTGTTTCTTAATTTTTTAGTACAATGTTATAATTGCAAGTCGAATCAAAATCCGCATAGGGGAGAATGCAAGAAAGTAGATTGCGATGAAAATGCCAAATGCATTAACTCCTTCCCACCTCTTCAGATAATTGGGTGCTTACCAAGGCAGTTCTTTGATAGCCTTGACATAAATAACGAAAGATGTGAGGACAGGGTCGTCTCAAACGTTCTTGAAGTCTTAAGGGGCTTCATGGATCTCCCACAGGGAATTCTAAATCAGGAAAAGACCACTCGTGTATGCAGATGCGAAACGGATTTTTGTAATGGCCAAGATGTGAAATCAATTTCTGGTTTTGCTATTTTCGCTGCATTGGTTTTTCTTTTGTTTGGAATCTGATCAGAAATACCTATGTATTTTGCAGTTTTTGTGTTACGTTAGCACTAAATCAATTACTTACTTTCTGTAAATAAGCACCATAGTTTTAATTCTTAATATTAGAAAAAATGAATTACACTAATTAAAACGATCAATTACAATGGCTTGTCCGTCAGTTCGCGAGTAATGTTATTTATACTACGCCTTTAGCATTTGACTTTGTTTACGTTCACATGGATTTGTGATAATAAGAAACTACAACGCCTAGTTTTAATGAAACTTGGGAGCATTTGTTGGAAATTAGATGCAGTTTTCCAGTTTCTAATTTTTCGATTTTTAAACCCTTACTGTACATGAAACAAAGTACAACTACTGCCAAAAACTGTTTTGTATTCCAAACCTAAACCACATCCTTTGGCTTCGTTTTTATGTTTGCAAGAAGTAAAATGCTCTCACGAGCATCCGGTACCAACAAGTTTGAGTAAGAAGTGTCCTTTGCAGCAAAAGTCGTGCAAACATGTGTTTACAGAAAACAAAAACCATAAAAGTAAACCAGGTAAACCGCAAAGTAAAAAATGTGTCATGTTTAAATAGGAACAAACATTGGTACATATCGGCTTCGACGGAATATTCAAATCTGGAACTCATCAGCACAATTATCAACCAGCAAAATATCAAACTAATACTTTGAGCTCAAAACTACAATCTTCAAAACTTCTTTCCATTTCGTTTTTGTCATTCAGCTCATTGTTGATTTTTCAAAAACATTTGGAAAATGACGAGGAATTTCGATTGGGCTATTTTCTTCCCTGGATTTATTCTATCTGCTCTGATTGGATATTCTTCCTCTCGTATGCACAAAAATATTTTATTGCGGCACTTTTCCTTCATTCACTAATTGAATTTCTTTTCTTCTTGAAAACTTTAAACCTGCAGCGTGCTTTGTATTTCAGTAACATGCCATAAATGTTATCCAGATATGGAAACAGGTGTACAAGAATGTGACGTGGTGGAATGTTCCGAAGATGAAACTTGTGTTAAACTATTACCCGTAGTACAAAGCGGATGCATGCCAATCGAATTTTTGGAGGAACATGGCATAAAAGAGGAATGTGGAGTGGTGTATGCTTCAAAGCTCCGAGAGAAATTATTAGCTTACCGCGATCCAAATATGGAGAATTTCACTGCAATTTTACAAGACCCCTATGCCACAGAATTTGACAAGAATAACGCTCAAGATGTATTAAATGCTTATCAAAACCAACTGAACTGGCAATGGAAGCAGTTCAGAGATCAGCGTCTTTGTCATTGCAAAACGGATTTCTGTAATGGTGACTCTTTTGGCGAAAATTACTAAACAAATGAAAGGATAAATTTAATATTTACCTGATTTCAGAGTTACACATTTTACAATTAGAATTAATCATTTCTGTAATATTTTATCATTGAACGTTATACATTAATTGTTGAGTGATTAAAATTTTTAATTAAGCTCCGATTTAAACACTAAAGATTCGATTTAAATACATTGCTGACCATATACATGGTCGTAAATTGGCAAAAATCACTGTCAATGCAAATGCAAGTTTTTGGACAAACTTCATGAACAAGGGAATATATATTTACCCGATATATGAATGAGTAATTCTTCCTAGAAGTGTTTTTTTTTTGTAGCGTCTCATCCTTGTCAAAACCTCAAGCCATATGAGGACTGGCTTTAGCCACTTTGAGTTTAATGGCACTTTTCTTTTTATTTGGGCTCTTTTTTATCAAATGCAGGTCATGTACAACATGTTTTTGCGAAACAATTCAAAAGAAATTCATGCAACACAAAAACCATGAATGAGAGAAACTGAAACTCATGCCGTTCTAGATACGTTGTTTCGCCTTTGTGGTGGAATGCTTATTGCCATAATACTTGGACGTGCTACTTGGACTTGTATGTGAATGAAATTTATTCACAGTTATTCTTGCTCTTTCAGAGCATTTGCTTTCCAATATCGTTAACCTGCATCCTTTTTGAATACTTAATTTGATTAGCCATAGCTTCACAATTAGGCTAAACAATAATGAGACGTACGTTTTTGAATTTGTTGTTCTACTCGAATCACTGGTTGGACATTCTTCATCGTGCACAAAAAAGTCTTCCTTAACATTCATCATAAGTAACACTTATCCTTCCTGATCACAAGAAGTGATAAGTTAACAAAATGTGTTCATAAAAAATTAGAACATGTTCATGACCAGATCCTAGAAGAAAAATTGCTGTTTTCCTGCACACTGGTTCAGGTAATATAACTGTACGGATATATAAGTAGTGTTGCAAATACTTTGAAACTCAGAGCGGAAAGATTTATTGCGTTATAGAATGATGTTTATTGTTAGATGTACAAACATTTTGGGTTCAAAATTTATCAACTGCTATGAACTAACGTCCTTATGGTATTAACCGGTAGTTGGAAGCTGGTTGGCTTTGTCTCTAGCTTGATCTCGGTCCTTCCCTTTGCTTGCACTCTAACATAAATTCAAAATTAATTTAAGCTTTAACCTGAAAAAATAGATAAACTCACCATCGCAAACACTGCAAAAATTCCGACCCAAATTATTCCAGCAACCCAAAAGGATATCCTCATCTTCATAGTTAGGACACTTTTATGGTATGCTAATTTTTTTTTGAGAATGAATAAATATGATGTAATACAAGAAAAAGAATATTGCTGAGCGCGGTGGCCAAATGTGTGTTTCTACAACTTGAGCGCAAATACATTATGTAAAGGTCTTCTCGTAACCTGTTCAGGATAGCTGCTTTTGTACTCATAATTACGCGTAAAAATATTTTATAGACGTCGTTAAGATTTGATTTACTACTGTCGCAATAAAAACGACAGCTAACGCCGCTTGTCTGTCTGAAAATGAAATTATTTGTCAAAGCTCCTTGATTCTTGAATGCCAGTAATTAATATTATATAATTTATTACGTTCTTTCGTAGAAATGATTCATCGACTAACAATAAGAACATATTTTTGCCATCGTGATTGATTTCATCAAGCCATTTAATGGTTCCGACTACTTCTTCATGTACACAAATAATGTGCTGGGGCCATAAAACGTTATATGTGTTTACGGTCGAAAATTCGAATTCGAGAAATTTGAACACTGACTATGTAGTTTTACGAACCACTATACTAACTTTCGGATTTACATAAATGAAATTCATCAATGAAACCCAATTCAATGCACAATACAAAAACAAAACAACTTATAATTCCTCCATTTTGTTAGAACCTCATAGTCTCATTCTCTTTGATTGTATGATCTCGAAACATTTCAAAAGAGTCGCATCTGCATTTTGATGCTAACAAGGGAAGGGCCCCGAGTGCCCCCCCCCTAACCGCATATACCA
>JAHZMX010005246.1:0-11196 GCA_027743895.1 Seira musarum
TATGAATTAATGGAGTAATAAAAGCTGGGGTAAAGGAACCGAGTAAAATTGCCAGGCGCCAAAGCAAAGCCAAATGTAAAAGGAAAGGAAACCTCTATTTTGCTACGGTGTGTGCTTCAAAACCCCTTATTTTTAGGAGAAAAAAAAAATCTATCAACATTTTTTTTTAGTAAAAACACGGAAAGCATATCTCCTCGTCTGGCCTGGTCTGGTCTTGCTCCTGGTTTGGTTTGACTTGAATTGCTCATTTGAAAACAATTGAACTTGTTCAAAATTTATGGTTTATAATGTTTTGGAACTAAAAAGCCGAGGAAAATGCTGGGAGTCAAGAAAAAAGTAATTGACGTTGAGAGCAGTTAAATTGAAAATCATGCGTACGCCATTTGCTATGACTTATCTGTAGAAGTTAGAATTTTGGTATTCCCGCAAATTTTTGTGCTTTGGCGGGAATGCCTTAATTCAAATTTCCTAAGGGCTTAATAAAATAAATTAAGTTATGATGACGACTGCGCAATTGTAGCACTTCAATTTAGCACGACTTTTTTCGGAATTCCTTAAAAAATCTCACATGTGATATTTGGAATGTATTCCAAATTTCACTAATTTTTAAATGCATTTTTCTGTCCGCATAAAAAAATCTGTTTTTAAGAATAACCATTCCAGCTAGTAGTTTAAACCGAATTGGCAAATAATCTAGTTTTTAAGCTAAAAACTTGATACTTTAAACTGCCTCGTTGTAAAGCCACCCTTGAGAACACAAGTTCATTAAATGAGCCGTATTAAGCACTCGACTCGACTCGAGATTTGGAAGAAGAGAGGCTGACGCTGACATCATCAGAATTTTTTTTACAATTTTACAAGAAAAAAGGAGAAAAAATGATGAAAAGAAAAGGAAAAGAGAGTAAAGGTGTGAAGATATGCTCAAGTTGGTGAAGAAGAATCTCATCATGAGGCTCATTACCTCCATATGAAAACAGCAAATTGCTCCGTTTAAGACAAGGAATAGTGACAAGAGTGCTCATATTTCTTTCTTTAATTATTTGGGGCTTGGTAAAACGGTTACATAAATATAACGGATTTATGTGTAATTTCTAATTCTTAAATGCTTCGTTCTAACTCAATTTTAAAAGGAAAACAAAAATCCGTTAAGCGAATATCAAATCTGGGTCCACGCAGAAATTTGAAAAAAAGCACTCCGCCGGATTTTCAACTTTTTCAGATCCGTCGAAAATGTGCGCTTTATTGAAATTTAGTTTTTTGGCTAATCCGTTGTTACGATTAAATTTGATAATTTATGCGAATTTTTTTTAAAATATAATTTCAAAGAGACTTGGCCTGCCATTATTTCGAGCTTTTTCACATGAATTTATAAACTTAATTTTTTTGTTAAATTAAGGAAAAAACTTCCCTCCTCCTCCTCCACTTCTTTCTATTCTGGATGGATGAGCGAAAGAAACGTGTTATTAGTTAAGCTACATACGTAATAAGTAAAGGAAAATGAGGAGGAATACGAAAAAAAATATATTTTATCTTTCTACCAACCTACGTACGACAGAAATATTATTATTACTCATTTCACCTTGAAATATTGCTTTTAAGTGAGCATTAATGGCTTCTTGGTTAAAGGAAAAAAATTAGGGAAACACAAGGAAAACCATTTGTAAAAAAAACTTTAAACTTGAATCACCTTAATTCCAGTTCAAATTATTTTACAAATTTTTTCTTACAACTTCTCTCGGGGAAAATAATTAATACAATTTGGAAAAGATGTTAAAATAGTTAATGATACTGTAGCGGAAATAACGGATTCTATTTCGTTTTTTGTTACAAAACTTAACGAATTCCAGCGAATAACGGATTTAATTTTAGCGGGAAAATCAAACCCGTTCAAAGTAATCACAGATCAAAACAGAGATGGCCAGCTGATAAAAATGGGTTTCTATCTTTCCGTTTTAAAATGGATTTAAATGGGTGGGTAAAATTAAACAAAAACTGGGAAAAAAATGTGTTGAAAAGGTAAAATTGGGCAAAAATAGGATATAAATGGGAAAAAACGGGTAAAACCTGGCTAAAATGGGTAATATGAGTTTAAACGTTCAAAATTTAGTGGGTAAAAGAGGGTTTAAACCGGTAAAATCGTTATTACCACCCACTTTTACCTATTTTTACCAGTTTTTACCCCTTTTTTGGGCAAAATATATTTTAATCAGGATAATATCCATCTCTGAATCAAAATCAAATATAACGAATTTTTTGAAATTCTACAAAACCGAAAAAAGCACATCTAATTATTCTGTGATTGAAAAAACGGATTTAATTTTGTTTTGCCTTGACCAATCTTCTGACTAACGGACTTCTGGAAATAACGGATAATTAAGTACTTTCCTAGAAGTCTGTTACTATTCCACTCTGGAGAATGGGCGGGAATTTTTAAATTATCCGTTAGACCTCATTTCCATTGTTTTTAAACGAAAACACGATGCCAGTCATTTGCTTGCAATGCATTAATAATTATTATTACTTTTAATCATCGCACCAAATATCCAATTACGGATATAATGAATAAGGTCATCATCGACTAAATCAGCTTTAGAAAATGAGAGGAAGATTTATTCTCATATTTTTCACATCGTCATCTTAATTTTTTTAAAGCCCCTGCGCATGGATTCGATTAGGTTTGATGATGTGGCCAAATTAGTTTAGATTAAAGAGGAGAGGCCAGTCGCCGCGTCGTAAATGCAACACAACAGCGGCAGCGGCGGTGTTTTGTTGTATTTTGAAGGGGCTCAATTCTCTCTTCCTTCCCACCTTTTCCACGCACAGATCGAGTGTAATGATTACACATTATGTTTTACTTACACCCTTTTCCTCTTCACAAAGATTTCAATTCATTCTTAAACTAATTTATTTTTTCTGGGATAGAGATGGATGATGCGAAAGGATCGCATCGATTTCAGAAGAAGCTTAAGGGAAAAAATGAACGTGAAAGCATTTTTAAAAAGAGTGTTTGTGTTTGTATAGATAACCATATATAATTTATCTGTTAAAACTTACAATTACAATTACGATTAGGTACGATTAGGATTACAAACTTATAAAAATGTAACCTAGTTTTTCGAGTTTGGACTAGTGATTAAGCTCAAGCCACATGAATTTATCTTAAAGAACAGTAAAGCATTTACGACCAACCCATCTGCTATTGCCTAATATAACATGAACTTATTGAAATTTTGCGACGGCAGGAAATCAATTATATCCAAATTATTTTTTTGAGAGATCGAAAGTTGACATGAAATGGAAATTGAGTAAAATTATAGAAAATAACAGCAGAGTTTTGAAATCATTTTTGAAATTTAACGTCATTTAAAGCCTATTTAAAATCTAAAAATTGGTTTTATTTCATCTGATCTGGTTTTCAATTCGTTGAAGTTAATTATATTAATTATAATTAAAATTTGTTTAATCAACATCAGTTAAATTAATTAAAATTAAAATTGGTTGAATTAACATCAGTTAAATTAATTAAAATTAAAATTAGTTTAATCAACATCAGTTAAATTAATTAAAATTAAAATTATCTTAATCAACATCAGTTAAATTAATTAAAATTAAGAAAATTTCAATTGAAGATAATTAATGCAATACGACAGGAAATGAAAATTTCTGTAACTTCACAATTAGAACAAACCTGCGGAAATGATTAAAAATCGTAAATCACGTGCAAAATATGTTCAACTTTGAGTTTTTGGCGGGAATATGGTTGGATTTGAGTTTCAATTCCAATAAATTTAAAGATTTGCAGAGTAAATTAAAGCTCGACAGAAAACAATTTGACGAGTTAAAGTTCTTATATGAATACTGCAAGCAAAATGAATATACCAAAATCTGCAGATTGTTCAGGATTACCGTAATGCTTTTATACACTAACTTAATAATCTAATGTTTTATCAAGATAATCATGATGATGATGCTTTTATCATATCTCGGTCATCAATTCTATTTTTTTCACCTGATTTGATCATGTTATACCCTCACAATGAGACGAGACCAGGAGTAAATTAGTTGTGGATGACTTGGTTAATTTTTCGAAAAATGAAAATGGACTTGAAGTGAATGAGTTGATTGAGCTAAATGCGATACGATACGAGATAGAATGAATTCGTTTTTTGTTGATTTTCTTTGTTCGATTATGGAATTAAATTAGGTCTATTCTTACGTACGTACTTCATCCGCTTCGCCCCATTTATCCAATCCAATCGAATTTATAACTTTATTCACCCAACGCGTATGGTAATTTTTTATAAAATAATAAACATATCATCATAATTTATCTTAAAATTTAAATTTTTCTATTGAAATTGATATGTAAAAAAACTATAGCTTAATTAACGTATAGAATTTGGCAAATGTGAAAAATATTTATTGTTAGTTTGGACACGGAAAATGTGAGCCGAAAAAATTGCATTGTCATCATCTCAATTATCCACATTTTGAGCAGACAAAAGAGCACATCATTTTCAAATTTTTATCTATCAAAATAGATTAAAAGTCAAGCCAGACCAGATCATGCGCATTCTTCTGATCATCACATCACATCACCCGACAAATATAATTTATTTTTTCAAATCCAATTAAATACTTTCTTTGTGCTTTCTCATCATTATCATCAACAACAATAAAATTGGGGAGTACAATAGAGCAAACTAGGCCTTATCATCTTATCAGAATATCAACGGATACAGCAATAGCAATAACGACAGCGACATAATTACGTATTTCTCCGCTGCTCTTGTTGGCTCCATGATATGAATTAAAATTTGGTTAATTGAGTTTGTAGCCTTATCATATTCACTGTTTAATTGCATTAACTTTCAAAAATCTATTCAAATATAATGAATCATTGTAAATAATTTTTGCGAGGATTTTTTAGGATTGCAAAAATTGTCAATTTTTTGTTCAGGAATTTCAAGAACAAATCAATATAACTGATTCCAGGAAATTACTTTAATTTGGTGAAAATTTATTTTGTGTAAATCTTCAATTTTCCAATAATATTGACTGGCAAAATGGAAGAAAAAATCTATTTTTATCTGCCCAAGTGTCATTTGTTGGAATTCAGGCATCATCGGATTTTCTAAAATATACAGGTAGCGCGACTGTTGGAGATTTATTTTTCAAGGTTTGATGCAAAGCTCGCTTGAAACAAAATACGTGAAATTTGCTTAAATTAGGCTTACAAGGGAACTGCCCGAGGTGCCCCCCCTAATCGCATATACCAGTTATACTGTCTAGATAAGCACTTTCTTACGAATCTGCTTCGTTTTCTTTGCAGAAACGTCACAGTAACAATTAATTTCAATTTTAATATCAAATTCTTCAATTATTTGGGTGAGCGCAAACATCCTTACTCAAATTCGATGTAAATCAATCTAAATAATGCAGGCAAAAAAAATTGTAAATAAACGCGAAATCTTTTGTCCACTAAAGATTAATAACCCATTTTGTGCTATTTTTTTACACAAAAAAATGTTACCAATTCCCCATCTCAAGGTAAATTTATATTTTTTTGGATACCTATCCTGATTTTGTTTCAGCTCTAAAGATAATTTAATTTAATATACATGTAGTCACTCATCCAATCCAATATTTCTTCAAAAGTAAAAAGGAAAAGACAGGCATCACTCTCATAATTACAGATTACAATGCTTTCATTAATTTCCCAGCTCTCAATCTCGATTTCGATGCATGCGCATGCGTGACATGATTTGATTTAAGGAGGAATACAATATGAAAAACTTGAACTCCACTACTGAATTTTCTAAACTAGTGTTCGTTTATCCATTCCAGTTTATCATCAACTTAACATGAATATGAATGCACTTATTTTATTTTCTAATTATTTTCTTTCAGAAACATGTTGATTTGATTTTGATCTTGATCAAATCTAATTTTTTTGTGAAATGTACCAGCTCATAAGTTTAATTAAGATTTTTTTTTCTCCTACAAAAAAAAATCTCATCGGTAGTTGATGTAGATGTGGACATGTGAATTTTAAAAGGAAAAAGCAGTGTCAGCAAATAAAATGCAGTGTAATAGCCAGGGATGGCAATAGCAGTGGGTTTTATTGGACATGACCTGGACAATTCATTAAGAAAAATTCTGTCACAAATTCCACTCCAAAACATCAAAAACGGATTTTGGTGAATCCAAACAGAAAAAAATTGAGATAAACGATAACGGATTCGAAAAAAATCAACGAATTTTAACGGACCGGTGGGCAATTCCCGCCAAAAAAAGCCGCCGTGTTACTGACTTTATTGTGATTAGGACGAGTGTAGTAAAGTAGCTCAGCTTAATTTTAGAATTATTTTTTGAACAAGCCAAAGCCAAAACAAGTCAGTCACTCACTCATTCCGTAAGTATGCATGGATGTGTTGGAATGGAATGCAAACTTTTGATGAATGACGATCAAGATAGGATGGACTAAAAAATATTCAGAGTACACTCATTCACCAACACAAACACTAACATAGCTATAGTTCATTTTCGTAATTAAAATGTTTTCGTTGAAATAATAGCAATTCTATTTATGTCTCTTTTCAAGCCAAGCAACAGTCTTCGGCCGAATGAAAAGAAAAAAAATTCTTTTGTTTTTTTTTTTCTTTCGATGAAGCTAATTTCACCACTTCATTCTAATTTATTACACGCTGCTTTTGAAAACGGATGCAGTGCCAGGGCCAAAAGATGAAGCTAATTTCACCACTTCATTCTAATTTATTACACGCTGCTTTTGAAAACGGATGCAGTGCCAGAGCCAAACCAGACAAGGCGCATGTGAGGGGATGATTTTACACTTTTTCGGCATTAATTTTTTTATCCATTCAAATTTTTGTTTTTGGGTTGCCGAATCGTCTCGTCAACTCTGAATATAATGGACAAACACGAATTTCGGAATAAACTAGGTTGTATCGTTTCATTTTCTCTAATTCGATCGAATTCCGTTACAAAATATGAGATCATGACAATACGATTGACTTTAATTTTACAAATAATTGCCGAGCTGAACTTTTAAAAAATTATCCAATAAATAATTACACCGTAGTTATAATTTTACCAACGCCTTCTATCGTGCCATGTGCAATGAATGCATTTTTCATTTCTAAAGTTTGGCTTTTTTCGCAATTATCATTTTTTTTCAGCTAATTGAACTCAAAAGGTTAATTGCAAGTTTAATTGATGCACGCGGTCAGAAAAAAGCCTTGTCATTATTGCATTTTTTTTTTAAATATCAAGCGTGACTTGTGGGGATAAAGGGTGGGATGAGTGGAGATGCTTGCATTTACAATTTTGGGTATTAGACCATAATAAACCTGTGGCTATGTATGGTCAGTAAGTCTGTCCATCTGTCCGTCTTTTAGAAAATATTAGCAAGATAGCTTTAGAAAACGACTTAAATTAAATTATTTTGAAAAATTGCGTCTGAAAAATATGAATAAAGTGATATTCAAGAAAAATAATTTTTTGGCGGGAATAGTATAATTCAAATTTTGATGAACTTCGAGAAATGATTTTTATGGCAATTTCGTAAAAAACTGCTCTAGAAAAACTTAAAAGCAATTTTTCTGCAAAATCCATACAGTTTTAAGTTTTTGGCATTTTTATAAATAAATAATAAGAATAAGAATAATAATAATAATTACAGAATTTCGAGTTTCCATGGCCATTACAAACTTGCTGGAAATATGTTTTTCCTTCACTTCATATCAAAAGCCCACGCTACTGACTGACTTTGTTTATTTGACTTTGTCTTGGTTTGGTTTGGTTAGGCCAGGCCACGACGAACGAGGCGAGACTCCAACTGACTGACATGTTCTTCACGATCGATCTTAAAAGAATCAAATTAAGTCTACCTAATTTCTTTCTTTCCTGCTAGCAATAAGCCATGAAGTTGTTTTTTTATTTTTTGTTCTGTTACAGTAACAGCAGAAGCATAGTCATGCACAATCCTCATTAAACAAACACAAACAAAAATGAAAAAAAAATGTTTTAATTTCACAAAAATTAATCATTCCCTTAAATTATTATTTCCGAGTAATCAATTTCACTTGATGACATGAACTTCTTCCATCCATATGAAATGGAGAAGATAAAACCAAACCAAACCAGGCCAATGGAAAAAGTTATGAAATGAAATTTTGTAAAACAGGATGTATCAGTCTCATTTCAATTATATCTGTCAAGCAATGGTCATTTAAGAAATACATAGAATTAGAGCATAAAATCATAATCGTGAGGATTCAAAACAATTAAATTTCGACATTCAACGACTTATCGATTCTAATTACTTTGGAGGCTCGATAATCATCTGCTTCAAAAAATATTAGGGAGATTCTTGCAAATTTGAAAATTGGTATGCAGTTATTAATATGTAAATATGTGTACAATTCCAATAAGTTTGAGATTTCTAATCCAAATTTGTAATATCAGTTAATTTTTTCTTCTAAAAAATCCGTTCATATTGAAATTAGATTTAAGCTACTTTATTGATTTTTGTTATTTCAGCGAAATTTTTTGGATCAATTCATGTATCACAGCAGATAATCAACCATTCTACATTTTTCTATAATTCTGCAAAAATAAAATTTGGCAAGTTTGTAAATTTTTTTATTTTTAACTCGTTAAAAATATTTATCCATTTTTTCAGTAATTTTTGCTGATTTTAAAATTTCTGAAATTCTACATTCTCTAAAAAATTTTATTAATTGTTTAATTTACCGTTTCATCTCTATTCTCTCGGGGACAACGAAATTCTTTCAGGGACAGGTTAAATATTTTTGAAATACTGAATGGTGGGATAAAAAATAAGTTCAGTGCGATTTACATGACTTCAATGATGATTTCATTCCCTAATCGAAATCCCTAGTGAAATTATGTGATATGCTTTTGATATGATATAACACGTTTTGAAAATTCGCCCAAGCGGAGAAGAAATTAAGCCGATAATTGTAGTAATGAAATCGTGACAGGTAAAGTAGGTAGCACTAAAAATTGCTTCTCTCTTCCCCTCCTGCCTGATTCACATCTGTTTCCCCAATTTTTTTATTTACTTCATTCGCTGAAATAAAATATTTGTTGCAAGTACAAAGTTGCATCACCAACAATAAAAATGAAGTGTAAAGCCATAAGGTAAATTTAACTCTTCTGGGCAAAGAGTTAATTTGACATACGCGCTTTTTTACATTTTTTTGAGTAATTTACTTCACTTTTTTTCTATAAAAAATGCGAGCAATCAAGTCAAGACATTTAGTCATTTTTATATATCCTCAAGAAAAAATAGAGCCAAATGGCAAAATAGAAATAGCAATTTTGTAATCATAATGGTTTTTAATGGCTTCAAAAACAAAAGGGAAGAGTGAGAAGTGTTACTTTATTTGAAGAGGAAAAATGTGTGATATTACAGGCTTCTTCGTAAAATGTAATTAATAATCATTATGATTACTTTGTGTCAAAAACTCTTTTTTCATCCACTTCAAAAGAAGAATCTACAAAAATAAATTCAATCCAATCCACATGCTTAATTACCCCAGGGTTTTTAATATGATGAGGAGGTGGGGATAATTTTTTTTAAAGTCCGATAAATCCGTTTCGGAAATATAGTATTAAGGTTCGTCCAACTAAGAAGGGATATTTTTTGCTACCTGGATTACTTTTTACAGCAATTAAATGGAAGTTCAAGAGTTTTTTCATAAAATTCTCTGCTTAATTCTCTACAAGTACCGTAACGGTGAGTTTATTTGGTGCCTTAATTGAAAAAGAAAAATTGTAACCAAATGGCAAAATAGAAATAGCAATTTTGTAATCATAATGGTTTTTAATGGCTTCAAAAACAAAAGGGAAGAGTGAGAAGTTTTTTTTTATTTGAGGAGGAAAAATGTGTGATATTACAGGCTTCTTCGTAAAATGTAATTAATAATCATTATGATTACTTTGTGTCAAAAACTCCACTTTTCATCCACTTCAGAAGAAGAATCCACAAAACTAATTCAATCCAATTCACATGCTTAATTACCCCAGGGTTTTTAACATGATGAGGAGAATGGGGATAAATTTAAAGTGATAAATCCGTTAAAACTCGATTGCGTTTAGAAGCACGAGAAATCCTTTACAAATGCCCAGTAAATTAGTGTAAAATTGGCAATGCTCCAAAAATAATGGATATTGTTGTACTTAACGCCCTTGTAACCGAATTAGTAGTCCTGTTCATGTCGACCTATCGTGACCAGATTTCTAGTAAACCTCGTTAAATTCACAAGCGACGAATTAAATTTACATTTGACGAAGAGTATTTTAGAATTTACTTCAAAATCTTTCGTTCAAGATGACGTTTTAAACTTAATTAAAATGGAACTTACCGAAGATCAAATCCGTTATTATATAATTGGTTATAAAACATTCATAGATTTGATTTAAAATGGTATTTTCATTATTCTTCCGATGTGAGCAAATCCGTTATTGCAAAATTAAGAGGTGCAAAAAATAATTTTTAGTCTTTTGCATTGATAAATAAATCCGTTAAGGAATTTATTTCGTATATTTGTTGAGAATTTTCTAAAAAAAAACCCAAAAAATTATCTCATCTCATTTTATTCCGAAAAAATCCGTAATAACTCAAATTTAAATTCATATGACTTTAATGGTAACGGACAATTCAATCCGTTATCAATACATAAGCATTTACATTTTCTTCATTTCCCAACCCACAGTTCCAAAATATCACAAAACCCATTCAATTGCCTTCCCTGACGATTGCACAATTGCATTGCTGCCTTATGCGGTTCCGCCAAAAAACCCTAATTATTTTTTGGAAGCAAATAAATGCGCTCACATTTTTCAAAAACAATTTGATACGGTAGTGTCAGCGTTAGTGGATTGGATTGAAGTGGTTTGTGTTATAGTTATAATTTGACGTAAACAAAGTCGATAAAAAATGATCGTAAAAAGGATGACGAATGGCGATGCGATTGTAGGATGATGAAACAATAAAAAAATTTATACATTTCCAACAATTACATTCACAATCCACTTGAGCTTATACCCACAAACATATGATGTCTCGTCTAATCGTCATTCATCATATTTTTTTCGGCTTTACAATCGTTTTGGCTTCTGCTGCTTTGAAAATTATAAAAATTGTTG
>JAHZMX010005247.1:0-13062 GCA_027743895.1 Seira musarum
AAAGGCGATTAAAAAAGTTTTTCTTTCCTGGAAAAATATCAAGTTATCATAATCAGGTTTTGACAAGAAGTGATTTCATTCGAAACCTGGAATGGAACGTGTATGTATACCATACCATACCACCCTGTTAAGTTGAGAGTATATCTATGTTTATGGTGATGATTATGACAAGATAATGAGGATTGAGTGCTAATTTAAATGAGTCTGCGAGTGATTAGCAAAAGCCTACGTTTTTTGCTTCACGCTAAATTATAAATATTACTTGTGCTTTCGTTTGGTGAGCTCAATTTGTTTTCATTTTTATCAGAACAAGAATTTTGTATCGAATGAATAGGAAAGAGGGGATGCTCGCTGATTTTCAAAAGGGTTGCTTTTGAAACGAGGGAAAACTGAAAAATGAAAGGGGCTTGAGAAGTGATGATGATGATGATGATGATAGTGATGTTGATCAAAGCACAAGTTCACTTTGATACAAAGAAAAGAAAATGCTCAAGCTTGACTGTTTTCACACCACCACCACCCAAACCTAAAAGGAAGAAAGGCTCTTTTCTAGCGGAAAAATACGCTTGTTGCATTTTTTCCTTTCGTTTTCCTCCAGCCTGGAAAAGTTCCTTTCGAGCCAAGCCATAAGCCACAGCAAATTTTTCATCGCATTTTTTCCCTTTTTTTCTGAGGACAGGATCCGGACAGAGACTCATCTCAACAGTTTCATTATGTTTTGTAAGAGTAGTAGTGGCAGGAAACACAACAGAAAAGAAGAACTACAAAACTACATACGTATTGACTGCTCATCCCTAATGGAGTTGGATAGAAAAGAATGAAAAATGCGAGGAGAAGAAAGATGAAGGCAATGGCAATCATGGTGTTTAAGTCGTAATCTCAAATCCCTCTCGATTTTGCCTTCTGAACTTCCCTGTCGTACTCTTGTCGGTCGCTCTCTTTTGTCCTGTCATTATCCCCGAATCAAATTGTTACTTATGAAGAAAAAGTAAAGAAAGAAAAGGAAAGTCTAATTTGGAAATCTTTCACTTTCCCAGCCCAACCATTGCCGTATATGTAAGTAGGTAGTCTGTGGCAGCTGGCAGGTGTGAGCGGAACGTGTTAATCTACATTTTTCATGAGCGTTAATCATAATCAAGGAATTTTTGATTTGTCATAAAAAATCATAGGGTTATCCTCGTTTTTTTTCAAATCTGAAATATTAAAAGTCATGCGACGAAGTTGAAATGATGATCATGATTAGAAAGTCTTTGAGAGATTAAAATTTTTCAAGAATTAAACTTTCTTGGAAGTTTTCGAATCTAGAAATAATGGATGGAAAATGGGGATATGATTTTTCACTATCATAACGGATTCGTTTGTAGATCGAAACACCAATAGGAAAAGTTGCATAACGTTTTGGAACAAGCTTGTCTGGTTTATTGGAATACGTAAATAACTATTAAGTAATAACTTTATAACGGGCTAGATTTTTCGGTATACCGTCTTCCGGTGTATCTAGCTTCAAATTCAAATCTATCTGCTGCCTTTCTCCACTCCACTTCACTTTATGAAACAGACAAAGAATTGAAAACTCCATCGCCTTCACCATCTCCTTCCTTTGTTTTGCATTTTTCCTTATCCGTGGCGAGAAAAAATGGATGAAAATGAAAAAAGTGAAATAACTACACTTTACTGTCGCCTTTCATTACCTTTCATTTTGATACATGGCTCATGTAACTACCCAAATCTCCCACAATATTTTTTCGTTACTTTCTCCTCCATAATATTGACATGCACGACAGAAAAATGCGGTTTCATTCTCATTTTAAAACATTGCCGTTTTTTTCTTTTTCAGCTGCCTACCATCTTACCTGTTTTCGCTTTTTATTTGAAGGAGGAAAAAAATATTGTAAGTGTAAGATGGGCTATGGCAAATGATAGAAAAATAATGATGGTGTTTATTTTAGGGGCAAGAGAGCATCAGGTACAAAAAAAAACCTTAGAGTTACCAGCTACAGCTAAAGCCATGAATGTCCTCCTCATCCTCCGTTTTTTACCTTCCTTGCTCCAACTCGAACATACTCATAAATATATCCATTAAAAATATTGCCATTTCCAATCTACAGCTGGGTATGTTCCTGTCCATTTTTCTGGATGGGGCAATAGATAAACCTATTTTAAGTTTGGAGGAGTAAAACAAAACATTAGTTTTTAAAGCTCTGAGCCATGTCCCTTGTCCACACTCGTTTTTTCCCTTAAAAGCAATAGCTTTTCCTAACTTTCCTTTATCTATTTTATTTCTTCCTTTAAGAAATAAAAAAAACTTTTCAATGTTCTTGGTCTGGTGTGGTCTGGTGCTCATCCTTCTTCTGGTCCATTTGAAGAGCTGTTGTAAGAGAAAAAGGTCCGCCAAAACAGTCACTGATTTTTAAGATGTCTATTTATTGCTCCTTCCTTCTCCCGAGAAAGAGAACATTGAAAATTGTCTCAGGATATGTGCCTTTTTTCACTGTGGAAGAAGAAAAAGTGGTTTGATTCACCACTGTAACATGTCCTTCTTCCTCTGGCATGGCATCCAGAAGCTTTTTCCCATTTCCTCTGAAGGTATCTCGGGAAAGAGAGAGAAAGGAAACATGTTAATATTCCCTGTGGGACTTATTGAACACTCATAGATCAAGATCTGTTTTGTTGGTTGCTTTGTTGGGTGTTCCTCTTTATTTAAACGAAGTGAGGAAGGAGCAGTAGTGGAAAATGGAATGGAAATTGTTGGAAGGATGGTCAGACGACAAAAACAACGACAATGGAAAACTTTCAAAGAATGGATAACTGTTTTCCACACTAACGCAAGTATAAATGAAGATTCAGTGACGATGTCTGGTCATTGTGAAATATGTGTATTCATGAGTTTAAACATCTCAAATATTTAGGCTTTAGAGAGCGTGTGTGTACCTAAAAAGAAAATATATTGGCTTTGGAGAGGCGAATGAGTCAAGTTGAGTGGAGAGCGGCGGCGGTGGTGGTGGTATAAAATGGTAATGGCATGATGATACACATGCTTTAAATCTAAACAGGAAGAAAAAAAGTCCTGCATGCATAATGGATTATATATATATATTTTGGGTCAGAGTGTCCATAGGATTGATAAAAATGTGGAAGACGCTGAAGACAGTGATTGTGATCGAAGAGCCTAGATTAATGTACATTTACACACTTATATCTAAAAGTCTCAAATTAGTGCAATTTCTCTACTGATGTCAACACGGATGCTCGAAGAAAAAAAATTGTTCTAAATATGGATACTTCAAACAAAAAAAATCTCAAATAATGGTCCGTTGACTACTATAAAGAGGTTTTCTGTTTTCTTCTAAGACGTCTTGATATATTTTTATTAATTCAGAATATTCTGAAACATTTAAAATATGTATGCGTGAGATTATGAATGAACTTCTGAAAGCCTTAAGATATTCGAGGAATTCCAATTCAGACGAACCATGTCTCATCATGTGGCAAAAGTTCAGAGATTTGAGCAAATTTAAATTGGCTTCAAAATACTTTTAATCTTTTATCTATCACAATTTCAAAAACTCATGCAACACATCTTAGGTCTGCACTAACAAAAAGTTTAGGAGCAAATTGAAACAAGCAAAGGTAAACAAGTAAAAACCTGAAATCTTAATTGTTCCATTTCAGTTATGTTATGGTTAAAATAAAATGTATAAAAATTATTACAATAAGTATGTCTTTCATTCCGTGTAAAAAATAAATGCGCTGAGAACGGAGAGAGAGTTACGATATTTTTTTCGCATTTCATGTCAGTTCATTTCTCATAAGTTGTAATATCCGTATCTTCTTTTTGGCCGTAACCAGTGAACGACAAGGAAGATTACGGCACCAAGCAGGGATAAAATTGCCACAAAGGCAAGTATATTCAAGATCATTTTGTAGCCGTCCACGGGGCAATATGAACCTACAAAAAATATTCTTTTAAAATAGGCTTCACAAAAATAAATTGCCAGAAAAAAGAAATAGTATGACTTACGTGGACCAAAATCTACTCCATCCGGAGCGGTATCACTAAGTCCCACGTGAAAAGCTTCGGCTTGAAGAAGTGATAAAAGAAGGGAGCTCTGCTTCGTATCCGACTCGATTGTTTGCGTTGACTGGCAAAAATATGAGAGACCAACAGGAGCGGTTAACATGTTGAGATTCCTGGCGTGTAAGGTAAATTGTGTTTCTGTAATATAAAAAAACATTATATTTGAATTCGACTTAAACTTGATGAGTAAGTTTTGGAGTGATTTTTTCTTACGATCACGGTCAAATCCTGGAAATTCCGCTTCTCCAGCATAGAACATTCCAGCAATAGAATCAAGCTCATAGTAAGGCTCGGAGAATGTGCTATTCTCATCTTCATCTACTTCTCCCTTTTTCACAAATGTAAATGTTAAGTGATGCCACCTTCTTGATTCCACATCTTTCTTTTCATCATCATCTTCGGCTTCTTCTTCTTCAGTCTCATTCTTGGGTTTAGGTTTTACTGGGGGCCAACTGAGAGTGATGTTCTGGACTCGGTCTCCACACGTCCCAGAGACACTGGCGGAACGTGGAACCGTCAAAAGTGTAACGTCACTCTGGAAAGTAAATATAACAACGAAATGGCAATTAATACATTATTTTATCAAGTGGTTCCAGGGAATCTATTCATCAGGTAATTACCAAAGTGTCATCATTTGTATCATACGGAATCATAACTTGAATGATTCCATTAAGTAGAATACAAGTATCCGTTTTGTTTGCATTTGTTAAACCCCATTTCACCTCATCAATAACAAAGTCCTCATCACCTTTTTTGGAGAAAAAAAAATAAAAGACGCAATTAAAGCTTATCCACAAATTTTTACAAAGTCACTCAGATGAAAGAAACCCATTCTTCTTTACACACACAAACCTGGACTCGTGTTATCACCAGAGACAAGGCCAATGGCTGCGATGAAATAGGTCAAAATTAAAGCTTTCCAGAGTTGAACATTCCTCTCGTATTGATGCATTTCTAAATGCAATATTGTCGCTGTCCAAGGTGAAGATGAATGGCTACACAACAGCCTTCGTAAAACAAATACCTCCGACGCGATGAAAAGTATTTTGAGAGAAGAGATATGAAACCCGAAATTTCCGAACACGACCGGACTTGCTTGGTGCCTCTATTTTTTCTACTGATGATGATTTAACTGAACTGAACTGACTAATTTTCGGATATGATTTTAAACTATAATTGTTCTTAGAATTGTCTAAATAACAACAGAGTTCACTGGATGTTTTAGTCGTGCAATAAGATCAAATAAGTACACTGCCATAATCACTTCCACAACTACCATCGTCACTCAATTCAAACAGCCTAATCAACGGCTAAAATATAAACTTTTTTTGAAAATAATTTTGAAAAAATCTTTTCTCTGGAGTGTCAGTTTGAATTCTGCTTGTTTTTATTTACGCAACTCTCTCTTGGCATTTGAACTAAGGTACATTTGCCAATAAAATAAAACGCTGTTCAAAGTGAAATTAAAATAATCTTAATTTGATTTGAACAAAAGATAAGAGGAATGAGTAGTAACAAAACAGTTTTCTCGTCGTCTCTTCTTCTTCGTCGTTGACTTAAAAGTGATTCGTTTGATTTCTAATGTCGCCTTAATTATTGATTTTGATTTGTAGGGCTTTGGCTTGGGTTAGGCTTTCGTCTTTTCGTCGTCGACACAAATTTTAATGTAAATCAACAATCATAATTAGAAGTGATAAAATAATTTTTGTAGGAGTGGATGAACAAAATGAGTGATAAAAATGGAGAGCATTTACAGTACTAAACAACTTCCTATAGAAAATCCAATCCACATCAAACCGGGATAGATATAGAGGATCAAAAGATCAAGTTTTTAAGAAGAAGACCACATAGCCACACACATTGGCTGCACATGTGCATCTTCGTTCAGGAAAATCATGTTAGCACAATGCATTAGATGAAGAAGAAACTGTTTTTGTTTGTTTGTGTGAGAGTCGAGTAAAGTAATGCGTACCCAAACGCAGTTTTAAAATTTCGTTTGAATGAAAAAAAGATGAGACTTCTGAAGCAGAAAAGAATATCTTAGAAGTTATGTAAATGGAAAGAACCCAATACCGAATCGACCAACAGGGATTAGATCTTTCTTTAGCTTTAAGACATGTGAAGGAATGTATCTGTATACCTGACTCATCTATTGTAAATGAGTAAAGATGTTTTTTTTTCAAACAGATCTATAAAGGTTGTTTCAAAATACTTTTACATGGATGGAGAGTTTCTACATGATGAACAGATTTTTAAAAGTAAGTAAACAGACTTTTGACTATTGCAATGCGGAATGAACCCACCAGAACAGGTTTGTCTGAAGAACATGGATAATGAAAAGAACATTGGGATATGGATTGGATATTATGAATTAGCTCAAAATGGGAGAGTCAGAGTCACAAGTTTCCTTCACGTTTCCAATTACTATGCAAAGAACATTACTATACGTTGTGTTTGTGTTGTGCGAGCTAAAATTGATAAAAATGGGATTACCGATGATATTGCAGTTGTGGGGCTTCTTGGGACAGCATAATACCAGCACTACTGCTGTTTACGTTAGAATTCTAGATGACGCATGTAACTCGGCTGAACTTGTGGCTTTTTTTATCTAACTGGATACATGGGATGAGACTTGTAATTCTAGGTCTAAAAATTAATCGTGAAACTAATCTCTTCTTCAAAGTTCAAAGGAGAAAAATATATATTATTTTAGACTACGTTAAATATTTTAGTTAATTACATTTATGTTTAAATATAAAAATTTAAAGCTTTTTTTGCAAAATACAAGCGCATGTTTGTCAACAAAATTATGGAAATTACATATCATTCATTCTACATGCATATAATAATACTAAAATACCATTACATTAATTTAATCATTAAAGAGATACATTACGTAAATAAAGAAAATCACACTAAAATTCTACGATAGATCCAAACTGTGTCAATTCAATTTCTGTTCTCCTAATAAATCTCGCTACCGTCCTAATCATGATGAATTGATAAACAAGATAGCAAGCGATGAGGATAACCGTGTCAGCTTTGAAGCTCCCAAATAAATAGAGGACCAAGACAAGGAGCACTATCGTTGTAATAATTTCCGTCACTATGAGCCACGTTCTCATTGACATGGTGTCCGTCTGAAAAATCAAATTGTTTGTAACCACGGAATTTTTTACATGAAAAATAAAGAGTTTGGCATACCCGAATAAGCCCTCGGATCAAAACAAAGGTCATGACCAGTTGACATGTGTAAATGATGAGCTGAATAGATTTCGCTATTCTCACACCAACCACTGCAAAAAACAAGATATCATTTGATTTTAAAATGACAGGATCTTGCCTACTTGTAAATGCTTATAAACATCACCTTGAAAGTATGGTGTCACTGGAGGAAATATTCGACCAGTTCCATTCATAGCGCGACTAAAATTGCTGTGATCCGGGTTGTCTTGAACACAGTCATCGTCGTCGATACCACATGGCGCTGATTTCGTAATATTCGTTTCAGCGCTGCCGGTGTCCTCACCACTATTGTTGATAATACTCATCGCCAAATTGGATGGATCATTCGTAGGTGTATCCATTGTTGCCACTTTATACAAAGAGATTCCCGTGTACGTGATGACTGCCGAAATGAAAAGCTATAAAAATGCCAAAAGTCATTTCATGTTTTTAAAAATTTGATTGCTACTGCACAAATTGAAATTAAAATGATTGTACCAGGTCGATAAATGCCAGGACGAGGACTGTTCGTCTGAACTTTTGATGGGTTCCATCCCAAACCCTGTAACAGCAGAACTGCGTCATGATTTTCGACAAGCTTGATCTACGTTGTTCTACAAGATCATGCACGATGTTGGAAATTCTTTGAAAATTTCAAACATAAACACAACTTTGGCTAAACTAGCACATTTAAGCGGGAGTAAATTATTTAATTGCCTTCTATTTTTATTTTCTTCGTCAGCTCATTACTATCATCATTATCATATTAAGTGATTGTGAGTTTGCTAGCACATGCTATTACACTACGACACATGGAATATGGAATTACACACGCAAAATAACACTTGAATTTTTTTTAACCCTTCCCCATAGCCAAAGTTGTTTCTCAGCATGTCTTTCAGTTTGTCGTCTTTGTGCAAAAGTTTTCCTTGTATTTTGAATTCCGCGACTATATAACCACAATAAAGACAGACCACTATAATTTGACGCATTCACAAAACAATATTTGAATTTGCAGCACAATCACTAATTTTCTCCAGCGTGGACAATAACCACAATAAAGACAGACCACTATAATTTGACGCATTCACAAAACAATATTTGAATTTGCAGCACAATCACTAATTTTCTCCAGCGTGAACTCTAATTTTCAAGTGCAATTCTCATCTCACATCGTCTGTCTACCTTTGAGTCATAGAGTTATAGCTATTCTCGTTCAAGTTTACTGATGAAAATCAAATATTATTTACACTTTTGCATTCGATGATATGAATATAACTTTAACCATTCTTTTTTTGACATCATCGTCCTCTCAATTTCTTTGCTTGTTTACACATGCGAAAAAAACTTAATTGCACGGAGTATGTTCATGTCATGTGCATTATTTGCCTTACTGGTGTGCTACTATAATGGATGGAATATATATAGCATTTATTCACAATCATTACAAACGTTAAGTTCAGAATTCATTATTCATGTAGGCTATAATTGTTTTACACTTTTACATTTCAATGATGCATTTACTTATTATGCTACTGGACTGAAATGTGGATACGAATACGCTTGTTTGTTTGACTGAAAGTGTCAAAAAATGGAACCATTTTCCATTTGACTTGTGAATAAAAAATACGCTGGATTGGATTCTTTTAGCTTCCTTTCCCTTTCCCTGACGGACGATGAGTGTATGTACATGTGCAGATAAGATAACACTGGTCAAGTTTACAACGACAATACCGCGGTAATTACTTTGTGCTTAACATTTGTTTAATATAGCCACATAAATAACCAGTCAAGCCAAGCCTAGCCACTGATATTTTTAACTTTTTAACCGATGCACAGAACAAATAAAAATGGGAGGTGAGGATATGGGCGTGGCTAATTCTCCAGGAAAATAAGAAAGTTTGTGTTGTACAATCTTTCACACTCTTGTAATTTTTTATTCCAACAATTTTCGCTTCAATACACATACAGAATGCTGTTTATCATAGGCTAATTTAAATATTTGGTACATTGTACGTGATTGGAGGTTGATGAGCACGTGAATAAATTATAATGTCCGATAATTAAAAAAATATGTAATCTTAATCACAACCACAGCTTAACTTTTTGTGAACTCGAAACTGATTATTTTTTTTAGTTAATCCAAGTGCATTCTGCTTCCTTCTCTCCTTCTCTTTCTAGAAGACTTGATCTCATCCCCCGACAAGCGACAATAGTCGCATCAAACACCATGCCGCCTATAATGGATTTTTTTTGCATCGTATAACCCTATCACTTTTGCCGACTCAAATAAGATAATGCATTGGCGTAATGGTTAATGAATGATTATCATAAAAAATTGAGGTAAAGGTTGAAGAAGAAACATGCATATCTACCTACCTACATACTATTATTTGCCAAAGGCAGAGACAGAGATTTTCGCTAACAGCATAAACACCATCATATTATTAAGTCAGTCAGAAAAAAACACGAATACCTACGGGTTTCTCCTGTTCATAAACAATGAGCTTTTCACTAATTTTTTAAACGTATTCTTCATATTTGGCATGAAAATGTCGAAAAAAATATATACGTTGTGGTGTGTCTTCCTTCTCATTATGATAATGATGACAAGCAAAAGACTTCATGAGAGTCTGTTGTGTTTCATTTCAATGTCATGCTTCACCATGAGATGAAATGTGCGTGCTATATGCTCTTTTGAGGAATTTCAAATCATTATATTATGCGCATGTCTAATTTTCATTATTCTTTCGAGCTCATGTTTGAGCTTTTTCAAAATGCGCAACACACAAAACATCTGCAATCCGTGGTACATTAATTAGAATGAAATGAATCCCTAAAACTGTTTTAGCTTCATAAATGTTCAATTCGCAAGTTTCTGATGAAATGTGATAATTGCTTTTCTTACACAATTATGGTAATATTGCCGTTATGTCATATCAGTCAGCATGAACATGATATTAGCTCCAAACTTTTATTTGTTCCTTTGAGAAATATGATTTAGAAGCGAACATGTACATGAAGTTTTGATGAAATGCAATGAATGTCATTTCCCTAAAAAAAGCCATTGCACAAGAGGCGTTCGTAATTTTCCTTGCTTTTTGATATGATTTAATTAAGCTCAAATAATTTTGATATCATAGATAATGCCAATTGACACTTCTTATTTGCAAATACAAATACGGGAAAGATAACAACAATCAAATCAAAGAGTATTTCTCAATCTCAATCAGCAATTTAAGTACTTAAATTCGATTCGCAGAAATGAAGATAATTCTTAACTCAAAACCAATATGTGTGGTCAGTGCTGTCCTCACTGCCCTGCCAAATTAAATTATTTTTAGATAATCCAAAGAGCTCATAAATGATAATTATGACATACAATTGTAAAATCATGGCACACCTACCATTATTTCAAGGTTTTTTATTACAAAGAAGTTCAGAATTATTCTGGAATAATGCTGATTTTGATGAGTAAACATAATCTATAAAAAATTGCGAAATTTTGGGATGGCGGAGGGTTAGATGGTGGTCATTTATAAAAGGCCGGCGATGATTGAACAATGAAGTCAAAACCATCTGAGACTTTCCAAGCAACTTTAGCTTCCAGAATTATGAGGACGTTTAATTTCTTATTAGTTTTGGGCTTTGCCTGCCTTGCAAATGCTCAACATGACCCGAATTTTGCTCCTGGAAAAAGCGTGATAACTCATCTGATGGAATGGACCTGGAACGACATCGCGGACGAGTGCGAGCGTTTTCTAGGTCCTTTCGGATACGGAGGAGTCCAGGTACGGCTCATTTAGCTTTTAAAAAAATGTTAAGGTCATCAGTAGCATGCTTCTTATATTTCTATCGACTTGTCTTAGGTTTCCCCTGTCACCGAAAATGTTGTATTAACGGAGCCATTCCGTCCCTGGTACGAAAGGTACCAAACCGTGAGTTATGGTCTCACTACAAGATCTGGTACAGAGGAGGAGTTCATCTCAATGGTCCGCCGCTGCAATAACGCTGGGGTCCGAATCTACCCTGACATGATCGTCAACCACATGACTGGTGGTGGCTCATTCGGCTATGGAACAGGAGGAAGTTGGTACAATACCTCCGCCCGTGAATTTACCGACTACAATGTCACCCACTTTAATCCCAGGGAAAAGTGCCCCTCTGCATCCGGAGGCATCGAAGACTGGAATGACCCAGTAAATTTTACAAAAAAAATAATCATTCAGAGATTTTTTCTCAAAAAAATCATTTAAAATTGACTTTCACTTGTCATTTCTTAAAGATTCAAGTTCGAAACTGCGAATTAGTTGGATTGGTTGACCTTGACCAGAGTCAAGAATATGTGAGGGATAAGATTGTCGGCATCTTCAACAAATTGATTAGCTATGGAGTAGCAGGGTTCAGGATTGATGCTGCAAAGCATGTATGGCCCGAAGACATGAAAGCAATGATGGACAGATTGAATGATCTCCCAGAAGAGCACGGCTTCAAACCTGGTGCAAAGCCCTACATTTTCCAGGAAGTTCCACAGGGATATCCTCATGAAAACGTCCATGCCAGTGACTACTTTCCTATTGGGACAGTGACCGAGTTCAACTATGGAGCGTTCTTGAGCAACGTTTTCAGAGGAAATGTGCCTCTCAGTAGATTGGTCAACTGGGGAAGCGATTGGGGAATGCACCCCAGTGAAGTGGCTTTTGTGTTTCTGGACAATCATGATAAGTAAGTTATTTAATAATTATAATTTGTAATCACGACTAATTAACTTATAACTAATAACTAACCATCTCGATCATGCTAGACAAAGAGAGCATGGTGGACAGTATGTGCTGACCTTTAGAGTACCAAAACTGTACAAAATGGGGGCAGCATTCATGCTTTCCCATCCATACGGAGAGCCGAGGATAATGTCAAGCTATTATTGGGAACAGAATATGGAGGGCGATGAAGATTTAAACAATTGGGTATTTAAAATTTAATGTTAACAAGATAAACATATGAGTTCATTCCGAATCAAAAAAATATATCGTTTTAACAGTTAGGACCACCCAATAGAAATGGTGAAACGCTTCCCGTCATAATTAACCCTGATCTCTCCTGTGGCAATGGATGGATATGCGAAGTAAGTAAATTAGCAAGTCATTTTTAAAATAAAAAGCAATAATTTCGTTACAAATATTTTATTAACTTTTTTTGTAGCACCGCTGGCCGCAGATTCGAAATATGGTACAATTTAGAAATGTTGTTGTTGGAACGAATTTGACCAATTGGTACGATAACGGGAATAATCAAATTGCCTTTTCCCGGGGTGACAAAGGCTTTATTGCAATCAACAATGAAAACAATGCTATGAATGCAACACTTCAGGTACATTTAATCCTAAATACGCAGATTTGAAGTCATGCCTGGTCCGAAATATAAAGTCGATCAATTTTCTTTGTGCTTTCTAGTTTTTAGTTATTTATTTTTCAACTCACTTAATAATTTAAATATTTAAAATAAACATTTTTAAAAATATGCAACGAATTTAAGGGTCGGCAATTTCCAATGACTTGGAGGATTTTGTAATTCTTAGTTGAACAAAGTAACCATATCAAACGTAAGATTTTCCTTGCATTTGAACTGAAAATTCCCAACCCGCACTGTTCAGTCAAATTCTGCCAAAATAACTTTGGAATTTTTTTGAAACTTTAATAACTGTTACCTGAAGGACTTTTCTGTGGACTGTAAAAAGCAAAATTTCGATTGAATCATCC
>JAHZMX010005248.1:0-19737 GCA_027743895.1 Seira musarum
GTGGGACTTTCACTTTCTAGTTTACTTTATCCGGAGGTTTTGTTCGTTTATTTTTCCTTGCTTTAGAATGAATAGTTGTAGATTGTAGCGTGGCAAGGGTCAGTCAAGCTAAGCCAACCGTCCGGGGTATTTAAATGTCCGCTTCACTTGATCCAACTAAATATGCAGGAATACATGAATATATACATAAAAGTTTTAATAGAAAAGCTTATATCATCAACAACGATGAGATCGAGAAAAATGAAAATATGTGATCCTGCTTACAAATTACGGCTAATGCCAATATAAACATTAAATCATATTTCATTAATCCATTTATAAAAGGAAGTGCGACTAGTCATGATGATGGTATTTTGGCCATAATTAAATACCTTGAATGTAAGAAGTCTACCGATATAAAAGAGCAAATATTAAAACAATAAAGAAATAAATAAATAACTAAAAAAATCAGCATTAAACTTTCTTTGACCTACACATTTCACGAGATTTTACAGTAGCAAAATAAAGATTTAAAATTATTACTATTTTTTCGAAAGTAAAATTTTCAGCAAAATGAATCAATAATTTTTAGACTTAAATATAAAAATATGCATAATGTTTTATATGAGCTCAAGTTTAATAAACATTTTTAATATGATTTCCAGACAGTAGCAAAATGTACTCATCATAGAAAACTTCAATTTTGGTTGAAGTCATACAACCGCAGACTGGAATGAATCTGCAAGTAAAAATATTATTGTAGACGTATACATAGTCCCACTCAACCGGATTCCTATTTCCCCTTGGACATTCCGAGGTTGAACACATGCATAAAAGAAGCTCATAAAAATGAGCTAGTGCAATATAAAAAAAAATACATGGAGAAATGAAACATTTTCATCATTATCATCATCTCTTTATTTTTCTCCATCTATCCACCAACTCGAACTCTCTCCAAAAAGCATTTTCTCTTTCACGAAAGGAGAGAAATGAATGAAACAGAAAAAAGTATTATAAAATGCGTTGAAGAATAACATAAGTTTAGTTTTGCATTCTAGCGAAAAAGTAGGCAATGTATCATGATGCTCACGGTCCACAAAAAAATTTATTATATTTTTGGCATGAATGCAAAGTAGGCAGTAGTACGACAATAAAGAGAGAAGAGGAACAAAAAAAATATTTTTATTATTTTTTATATCTAAAATGATGTCCTTTGTCTGCAATAATTTTTAATTAAAATGAAGATTTCAATGGGCGAATAAAAATTCCCAATAAAATGATGATGTTTATGATGATAGTAAGAATTAAAAATGAAACTTTTCATGAAGTGTCGAATTAATTCCAATTTACGCTGAATTCACTGATTAAACAGCTTAACACAATACCCCAAACCCTTTCAATCATTTCAGCACTCCAGAGAGAAAAAAGTCTTTAGAGGTATCTATTGTACGTTGCGTTGTGTAATACTCCAGCAAAAGCAAAAGTGAAAATCTGTAACAGCATTAACACATAACGAGGAGATAATTAGTTTCTCCAACATCAACCCTTTTCCCTTTCTTCAGTGTTCTAAAAGCCCAACGGGATACAAAGAGATTTTTCTTCTTTCTACTAAAGCTTGTAGTGGTAGAACTGGTGGTGGTGGTGGTGGTTCCACTTGCTGAATATAGATGAGAAATGGGACTATGACTTTTTTTGGAGGTGAAAGAAATATGCGACCACAAGATACATTCACCAACACCAAACCAAACCAAACCACTAGCACTACTAGAAAAAAAGTAGAAAAATTGTATCATTTTATTTTAGAAACACAAGAGCTACTTTCTCTCTGCATCTTTCATTCGTCCACACCATTAATTCGCTTTCATTGCCTGAAATGCAGTTATATACTTCAAACATAAAAAAATTGAAAAATCAATTTTCACTTGGGGCTCAGAACACAAGAAATACATTTTTCCCTTGTGTTAGAATACATTCAAAAATTCTATTTTTAAAGGGGTAAAATGTAATGAGTTTTCAGGCCACTTTTACGGAAGAAAATGGAGGTTTTTAAAAATACGATTTGATTTTTATGATGAATGACAGCTTTCATTCTGGAAACAGGAAAAAGGTCGGAAGTAATTCTTTTGAACATCTACATAAACCTTTCAGGAGATCAAGCCCAATTTTTAGGTAAAGTGAAAATTATAATTGAACATAAATATTTCTTGGTAAATCCAGTAGTACCAATCAATCATACCAAATTTACTTATGAAACTTGCAATTAGGAATTCATTAGAAAGCCATTCAATATACTTATGAGTACATGAGGTATTTATATATTTCCAGAAAAGTTGAATCCCTATTTATTCAAATATCTTTTGTTCTTTCTTTCTCTCATAATCATAATTCTCGTATGAATGAAAAAAGTTGATTTTCATTGAAAATGCATACCACACCATATCGTTATCATCACAAGCAAGAGAGTTTCTCTTGTAACGTTACTCTAGACCACTAGTGTAAACTGATCCATGAGAAAATCATTTCCCCATTAATCGTTCATTAATTTCGCAAGCAATGAGGAAAGGCAAAACATAGGAATTCATTAGAAAGCCATTCAATATACTTATGAGTACATGAGGTATTTATATATTTCCAGAAAAGTTGAATCCCTATTTATTCAAATATCTTTTGTTCTTTCTTTCTTTCTCTCATAGTCATAATTCTCGTAAGAATGAAAAAAGTTGATTTTCATTGAAAATGCATGCCACACCATATCGTTATCATCATAAGCAAGAGAGTTTCTCTTGTAACGTTACTCTAGACCACTAGTGTAAACTGATCCATGAGAAAATCATTTCCCCATTAATCGTTCATTAATTTCGCAAGCAATGAGGAAAGGCAAAACCAAGCCAAGCCACAAATTTTAATTATTTTTAGCGAGTATCTGTGCATAACTTCCCCCTTTCTAAAATTTTAATCGTGTGTGTGTGAGAGAGAGTATGGATATGTTGTTGTGTTGTGCCTAGAAGAAAAGAGCCTATTGTCTTTCTATTTATTGTACATTCATTATTATCTTTCTGAGAGGAAACCTCATAAAATGGTGGAAATTAATTGTAAAATATGGAATACAAATAGGCAATCCCAATTTTATTAAAATTCCGATGCATTCACCCTCCTTCTTAGGGTATAAAGGCATATTGTTTTTATATAATTTATTTTCCACTTGTAATTAAAGCAAAACGATCCCAATTCACTTCTGGAAGAAGATATGCACTCCAAGTTATTATTATTCGGAACAGAAGGACAGAAGAGAATCTGAGTGATGACTGATTTTGATCAAACGATTTAACGAGGAAAACCATATCAAAATCTAATCCATGTGTTATGCTTCTTCAAAGGGGAGCACACACTATGCCTCTGTGATTCTCATCCATTAGGTTTTCTGCGAAAAACCAGGGAAGCAAAACGAAATCCAGGGGATGATTTTGAGCTGAATCGTAGCATAAGACAATTTTTTTCTGTTAAATCATCCTCACCAAGTCTAAATTGGTTTACCACCACTATACCATACAACCACTACCGTACGTACCATCACCATCAGAAAATAAGATTTTGAACAGGTACATTATATTCCATAAAAGAGAAGAAGGTGTTATGGATCAATTTCATCCAATTTACAAATCTCATTTATCTATCCAAAGTAGTTTTCAATTGCGAACGAAATGAGAATTGATTCAAACCATATCATATGTAAAAGCAAAGTGGATGAGATGAGCTAAGCAATTCTCAAATGGAATCATGATCGTCATCATCATCATCATCATCATCACTATCACAAAACCTCGAATCGCGGTAGTTCCACAGTATCGCCAACGCAAAGTAAAAAAAATCTTCAGGACTCTAAAGTTACTTGATTTCTGGTTGCTGTTTCTGAGACTTTGGCGGAGAGATAGTAAAGCGATTTTTTCTTGTTTACCACAAACCAATATCGTCGACGGTGCACTAAAAAGTCTTGTCGATCTGGTTTGCGTTTGAGTTTCTAAGAGGTAAGAGGTATTTTCATCTCAGGTAGCTCTTTTGACTTTTAACCGACGATATGTTTCGTTTTTTAAAGATTTCATGCCAGAAGGAAAAGAATTTGTAGAGGAGCTAGGATGATGGAGCACAACACTCTGTTGTGTTCTACTCTATTATATTATTTACATCATCATTTTTTTTTTCTAAGTCGGTGCAAGAATCAATCTCACTGTTGTGGCTTGGCCGAGATTATTACAAGCATTTATCTCTAAAAGAAATTGTAGTAATTCATCTATTGTGCGGGCACAATAGTCAATTTAAACTAATTGAAAGTTTTTTAAAACTCATTTTTGGGACAAGACAGGATAGCTTATATGCACGTATGAAAATGTAAATTGTATCACGTCACGTGTACTCTTATGTGTACTACATGCATACATTCTTTACACTATCGGACCAATTCGAAACTGAAATTTCCTTTCAATTTCAAAATAAATTTGCAATGAGACAATGTAACTGTTGCATAACCAGCTTCATAGAAAAAATGAGAGTATTTTTTAAAGTAAAAAACCCAAAAAACCAAACCACAAGAAAAAATTGAAAGACTCGACTCATGCCAGGCCAGGTACAAAATACTCCTGTATTTGATCTAGTCTTCTCTTCCCTTCCTGCCCCACTTTTTCTTATTGAATAAGCACCAACGAAAAAAAAATATATATCGAAACGATGCGATACAGAAAAATTGTAATCATCCCATGAGAGATTTTTTTTTTGCTTCCGTTAGAAAGAAAAAAAATCAATTACTTGCAGAGAGCAATAGCTAAAAAAAAATTGTGCTATTACTACCAACAGGGCATCTCTTGCAAGGAGCAAGGGGAAAATCAATCAAGCATGAGAATAATGATATGTGGATTGTATGTGACGTGTGAGCCATGTCAAAAAAAATATTTTTATTCTTTTGTGTTCACTATTAAAAATAAGTAATGTAATATAGCAATAAGGAATGAATGTTTTAGCTCATCTCATGAATATCCACGAAAATTTCAATTGAATCCAATACATCGAATCCACCTTTGGAATAAATAAGTAGGTAAATGTGTACCTACGTATGAAGGAGTATTATCATGCAAATCATGTAGAAAACTTATACAATTCATCATTCCTTCGATCATATCACAATCATATCACAAGCCAAGCCGCAGAGGATGAAGAAGAAGTGATTGAAATTGACTGAATTTTTATGATGATGATCATGATGATGACGATGAAGATCGAATGATGATGTTTCGTCTCAAGGACCACCTAGATATAAAAAAAGCTGATTTAAATAAAAATGTTAATCAGTCTCCTTATGCATACAGGAGAATGGTACATTTAACACCAATTAAAATTTATCAAAGGGATAAATAATTTGTTTAAATATAGTTTCGTTACGCATCACTTCTTCAGATGGAATGACAAAGTTTCAGAGAGAATTCGTTTTTTTTTTCAAGACCATTTATTATATGCCTCATTATTATTCATGGGAGAGAGATCACTCCGGCGCTCTATTCATCTCAAATGAGCCTTGACTAGAGGGAAGAGTTGAGGTGATCAAAAAAATACTATTTTGGAGTCATTAGAAATAGATATATTTTTGCAACTTTGTGAAGAGATGTTGACTCTTGTGTAACAAAAAAGAGAAACTTTTTTTTCAATGACTATAGAAATAGAAATGAATAGTTAATTTTTCCAAGTGCAATTGGAAATTAGATCTCTGTTCTATTCTGCTCACTTCCTCGAAAAAAAAGTGAAGCGAAGTGAAGAGAACATTATGAAATGTGGTATAATGACATTGGAAAGTGAAATGGCTTGTGTGATTTGATTTAATAAAAAGAATGATGCTCTTATTCTCCTTCATTCATTCGTGATTTTTTATAAAGGAAGTTTTAAAAAAAGACAATGCGAATTTCAGAAAAATGAAAAATTCTAAACTATTTGACTTCTTTTGACATGAATCGAATTCAAAATATTCTTCAATTGTAGTGGCAGTTGCAATTTGGCGGGGTGGTATGGTAGTGAGTGGTAATAATAACAAATCAATGCTTTCAGCATCTTGATGACTTTGGTAATAATAAAGAAACTACTTTTAATATAGGGTCTTCCCATCTCATCTACCTACTCCTCTAATTTTCGAGGAAAATGTGTAATACATAATTCCATACATTTCTCCATACCCATTACTTGCCAACACATCATCACCATCATCATGAACCTCTTCATTGTTGTGTATGATTGGTATTTAGTGAAGAAATTACAAATACGATGATCATCATCATGATGGTCATCATCATCATCAAATACAGCATCATGATTACTCTGCAGCAGTGTTTGAATTAGGAAATAAGTACAGATATTTACATGATGAGAGAACAGAATTTTGTTGCATACCACCAGAGAAGAAACAGATATTTTTGTTGGTAGTTTACATACAATAAGGTTAATATTGGCCATACAAGACCAGACCAGAGAGAAGAAATGAGTTGCATGGATGGGAAATTCATTCCTTCGATGTGTAATTCACGTCGGAAAAAAATGAGTGTGGGGCTGATGTTACTGGCTGACTACGTAAACATGAGCTAGTTCAAACAGATACACTTTGCAACGCAATCAAAAAATATTGTGAAGTGAACAACAAAGCAATAATAATAATAATAATCCACTGTTCAATAATAGTCAATAGGTTCGAGCTGGGTGGGCAAGCAATTACGAGAGCATTCTCTTTTTTCTCCCTTCTTTAGTAGGAAGCAAGCAATCAAACGAAGGAAGAACAAACTAGCAAACCTGCCACCAGCCAGACTCAGGAGGAAGAAGGAAGCAAGAATGAATCTTGTGATGGACACTTGCATCTTTCAAATTTGAAATAACAATTGCATATGATTTTGGAATTTTCTGCGAATGAATAATATAGGGTAGCTAAATAACAACCCCGAGGGGTTGAAAAAAAAATTGAGGGTCACAAACTATTCGTTTAAAAGACACATATCTTTTATAATTGCTCTTAAAAGCAAAAAAAAATCATGAAACCGTTTTACTTTCCACACGAACGAAATGAAAGCTGATACTGAGCCAAGACAAACTCAAGTAGTGTTACTTTCCAAATAAGTACGATAAAAGTCCTTCTCATTCTTTCAAAAAGAAAAAGTCTGTTGCTTTTTTCCCTTCCTTCTCCCCTTACCATTTTTCCAGTGCTTTTACTCTGAACTGTATTGTATTATGTATTAGTCTATGGGAAGCCAAGAAAAAGAAAAACTTTTATTTCATGTGTTTAAGTTTCTTCTTCTCCTTCACTCTTTTTTTCCTGATCTCATCTCCCTCCTCCAGAAAAAAAAGAAATAAGCTAATCTATAACAATATCGAAAATATGCCTAATGTTTCCCTATCAAGATGAATAGATATTGTTAGTAAGCCTCCTTATTCCTCGAAAGCATTACTTATTTCTATTCAAGTTAGAGTAGAAGAAAAGCATTATTCTTCTTACGATACGAGTAAAAAGCATTCTTCTTAAAAATTCGATCGATTCGATTCTCTCTCCTCCTGAAACAATTTACATAAGAAATTTCTCCATTTCCCCATCTATCTTATTTTTTAAGCTTTTTTTTTGCAATACAAAAGGATCGATTTTTTTCCAAAGAAAAAAATAGAGCTTTTATTTTAAGTAAGCATTATGATTAGTTTTACTCACTGCTCCTTAACTAAACCAATATCTTTTTGTGTAAGGTGCGCTAGAACTGTTGGTGCAGTGGTATGCATATACATAAGTACATACATACAATAGCATAGAGATGAGAGCATTCATCCCTTCTATTATCATTCACATGGAAAAAGCATCATCCTGATCATCATCAACCCCCCAATAAGAAAATCCTGTGTTTTCTCTGAAAATTGAATCCTTTTTATAAACATTTTCTTTCTTCTTCTGAAGAGCATTCATTTTCTTGAAAATAGGTGAGGGCTTTTCCTCTATTGAGGTGTGTGGGTGAGGAAAAGTGCGTGTGTTTGTGGTATGCTTAAAGTTTGCTGTGATCGCGATTGCGAAGTGATCCTGAATCATGATCAAAAATCCCTTTCCCGACTTTCACATTCCCCCTTCCGGAATGCATGCCGAACACTCACTCTGCTGCATCTCGAAAAATCTTCTCTCATTTTTACCACAACGTTCTCTACTCTACTGGATCCACAATATATTTTGGAAATGAAAAAAGCATCTGCAACTGTATGCGGAGATGAAGAGAATGAAAAGGTGGATGCATGTTCCATTTTTTTCTTGGACGAAATGAAAATCAGTATTTTAAGTAGACCTGTTTCTTCCATTTTCTTTAGATGAATATAAGGCCTGAAGCTGAAGCTACGTAAACAAAAGGAGGAAGGAAAATGCGTTTTTGTTTCACTCTAATTTTGTGTCAACGACCACAAGAAGAAGTGAAGACGACCACCGGGACAGGGTCGTTCTAAATAAAGTTTATGCATGCAAGTAATATATTTTGGAAATGAAAAAAGCATCTGCATCTGTATGCGGAGATGAAGAGAATGAATAGGTGGATGCATGTTCCATTTTTTTCTTGGACGAAATGAAAATCAGTATTTTAAGTAGACCTGTTTCTTCCATTTTCTTTAGTTGAATATAAGCCCTGAAGCTAAAGCTACGTAAACAAAAGGAGGAAGGAAAATGCGTTTTTGTTTCATTCTAATTTTGTGTCAACGACCACAAGAAGAAGTGAAGACGACCACCGGGACAGGGTCGTTCTAAATAAAGTTTATGCATGCACTGCACTCATCACCTTGTTCATTCATCATTTTCAACGTCCTCGTGAACAGGAGCCATTAGCATGGATTATCTGGAAAGAATACATAATTCTGTGAGCACTTGACGAAATCGAGAGTTCCACAAAAAATGTAAATTCCGAAAAAGTAATAAAACACAAACGAATAATATTCCAGTAAATTAGCATCGTAACAAACAAGTTGCGTCTTTAGAGCTGCCGTCACCACCACATCTCAACACATCAGCTTCTTTCATTTAAATCTGTAAAACACTTTCTTCTTTTTCTTTTCTTCGTCTCATCCTAATTTTTCGTTTTAAATGAGCGTGTCACAAAAAGTGTGAAATTAGAAACGAAACTCAACCACTAAAACAAGGAACTAATAATCTTTCTCTAAAAATATTAGCTTTTTAAAAAATGCCGATCCTAAACCCTCGTCCGTCATTCGTCATTCATTTCATTTGTCGGCATCGGCATTCCTTTAAGGTGGTGCATGCCTCCTTGAACACAACAATAAACAGTTTTTGAATACCTAATGTGTTTTGTAAATACCTGAAGAGAAGGAAAAAAACTCATTGTGCGCCTTCCTTTCTGGTCATTAACTTTTTTTTCTCTCTCCTTCTCTCAACTCAAGATGACTTTAGCTTAAAGACTCGGAATAAGTATTACAAACATCTCCCATACAAATTGACATTATCGCACACACACGTTGACAGTGAATGATAATTCGAACCTTGAATAATGTAGCTAATAAAAATGCTTGAAGAACAGTTACAAGAAAAAAAATAGTTTTTTTGCATATGATTTGTGTCTCTTTATACGATAACGACAGACAATAATTTATTCTTCTCTCTCTCCCTGAAAAAAACCAATCACTAATTTCAAATTCAAATTCATTCCTTATTCATTACTCATTTATACTTGCATGTACAATATTATACCGCATAGGTACATTCTACATCAGCTAATCTTTGAAAATCTAATAAGAATTTTATGCAAGTAATTGCAATTTCAATTGCCTCATGAAGACGGGTACATTGTGCTGTGGTTTATCTGTACGCGAATATTATAATTTCTTTGAAATTTTGTGTTGATTGTAGATGTAAATGTTACATATTACTGTGACAAGTATGTGTACAGTACAAAAGTGTGTTCAACGTTGTCGTCGACTGTCGACGACATCATCCTCAAAAAATTTGTTGAAAATTTTATGGCTTGGCATGAGTTCCCTGAATAATGAATGATGGAGGGAGAACAAGCGTAAAATCCGGGTCATTAAAATCATTTTGCATGAGAAATACCCTATAATTATTATTGTTTTTCGAGAATATCTATATTTCAAAATGAAGGAAAATTTGTAGAAAAAAAATTTTCACCAGGAAGAAGGGAAAAAGAGAGCTTTATTTTGTTGTAAAACACAAATGAAAATGTTAAGAGAAGAGGGGGTGGTGGGTGGTGATGTGGAGGTGAATACGTTTATTATTGTATGATGCTTGAATGGTTCAACTCTTTGGGATTGTTTTGAGTTTTACACAATTCGAAATCAACACCTGGAAAGTAATTTCTTTTTCTCTGCTTTGATGCTTTCTCGTCTCTCTCTATTTCACATGACACGATATAAAATTTAATGGAAACCTGAGCTAAAACCAGGTGCGCTAGACCATCATAACATGTCATCCTATAAAGCAATGAAGGGAAAAGAGGGTTGAAAATTAGGATGAGGGGATGAGACTCTTTAGATGGATTTAGGAACTATCAAAATCGTAAATATCCTTCCTTTGACATTTATACTTTTTCGTTCTGATTAGCATTGCTTTGAAACGTAATTACTAAAACCTATTCATTAGTCTTATCTAACCATTTTGGTAGGTGTAAATAGCAATCGTAATTGCACAAGACAATTAATTTAACTGTACTAGAATGAAAACTGTAAAATGATAAACATTTGAGTTTTATGGCTAGTACAATGACATGAACTAACTTAGGTTCTTCCTCTTCCTTCCCAAATATCTAACCATTTGGGTAGGTGTAAATAGCAATCGTAATTGCACAAGACAATTAATTTAACTGTACTAGAATGAAAACTGTAAAATGATAAACATTTGAGTTTTATGGCTAGTACAATGACATAAACTAACTTAGGTTCTTCCTCTTCCTTCCCAATAAATTGAACCGGATTTACATCATGAAGCCCAAGAGAGAGTACAAAATTATTTTGGGCACATGTCATCAGTCGAACGTGATGAATGTGTAACTCTGCCCTAACAAGATCAATTTGGCTTTTAAATCTGATGTTATTCAAATGAATTCTGTAATGTCAACTGTGTAATTCCTGAGTTCCAAGTACTATTTGTAATGGGAAGCCATAGCGAATTCCCATATCCCTATAAACTCCCCAGAGAGATAAGTACATTAAGATAATGAGATGCTAAATGAGAGCTATTATGCATATAATCATGTGGTTTTGTCTGGCCTGGCCTGGTATGGCTTGGCTTTTTGGCCATGTATCAAGATAAAAATCAGTACTCTTGCAAGAGTAAGTAGCACTTTTTTGTTAGTTGCACCACCGATTTTGAATTGAAACAAGTCTCAAGAGAAAAAAAAAACTTGTAACAAAGGCTAAATGCACAAATACGACTACGACATGAAATGGATAAGCCAAGCTGTGTACAAGTGTACACGTTTTCTATCTAAAAAAAACTTAATACTTTACTATAGTACATATTATAACATATACACTGTTTCCTTTTAATCACCGCACACTCCAGGAAAAAAACGAGATGGAAGTGGTTGTAAAAATGATAAGAAAGGATAGTGTGTATTAAAAGTACACTTTATACTGTATTTAAATAATTCCGATTTCAAAATCTCTTTTCTTTGTCCTCTTCACAACCACACCAACTTGTTACTTTATTGCAGAATCAGAATCCACCAGAGCTCTTAGCTCGGGGCGATCTGTGAATTGAACATGAGAATCCCTATATACTTTTAACTTCGGTTCGTATCGTATTCAATACCTCGTATAAATTACACAGAAGCATTTATCTAAAAATATCCAAGAAGTGCCATACATCATGTACCCAGACAATTCCAGTTGCCTTTCAATGCAGTAAAGTAGTAAATGGTGGCGGTGGTTGTGCTAGTGCAATGGAATATTTTTATATTATGCGTAAATCCATCATTTCTCTTTCGAACGAACAACAGCTGCGGATATAAACATGACGGCGCTACTGCTGCTGTTACTATTGTTGGGGTCGTCGGGACAGACTTTAAATGGTTGCATGATTACATCCACTGCATTATTATATTACAAAGTTCCTTGTCCCGAACAGAATAACTTGCATCACATTATGGCAACTAAACTTTCCTTTTGCATTTTTCCCGATTAAGTTCTGTTCTGACTGACTAAACCAAAAACATGAAATTAGAGCATACGTAGTAGCATATAATATCAAGATTAGAACTTAATTCACATAAGAAGGCAATTACTACCCCTTTATAAAAAATATTTTTTTCCTTCCTTCTTTTTATAAAACTCTGCGGTTGCAGTAACTGTAACAGGTTGGTCGTTCTCTGGCATTCCTGTGGTTTTTCTTTTCACGCCTTATAGGATCAACAAGAAAGGGAAAAAAAACTGCAGTGGAGTTTTGGAGTAGTAAAGTAACAAGCTTTAAGACTTAAAGACGGCAGAAGTAGAAGAAAAACATCTTTGTTTGTGTAACACGTAAAGTGTGAGATTATATTGGATACGATATGATACACTTACACTCTTACTCTCTGCTTATCATCGTAGCTCGTGTTTTTTGTTCCCGATATTTCATCAAGTCAAGTCAAGCAATTTTAGCAGGAGTGCTGTTACACGCACACACTCAACCCCAACATATTTTTTTTTCTTGAAAAAAAAATGAAGCTTTAAAAGCTTAAGGATTAAATGGCTTATTGTACAGCTTGCTTAGGTCCGGTCCGATCCTAATTTAAATTGCATACCGATACGATACCAAGAAAGGAATTATATAAGTTAATTAACTAGCTCGAATACCTGATAATGCAGGAATGCAAAAATGCATTCTATGTACATACATCCATCCATCCCATCGTTCATTATTATTATGATTACGTGACGGCTTTCACTTTTTCTGAAAGTGTCCTCATGTGAAACAAATGAGAGCAATTTTAATGCGGTCTCTCTCTCTCTAATTTTCTAGACATTTTTGTACAATTTTTTGTTGTTGTTGGCTTTGGTTCATGTTATTCTTATTAACTTCGGAAAAAAAGTTGATTGGCCTGGCCTGGCCGGCATGACAAAAGAATGAACTATTTGATTCTAAAAGGAGAAAAAAAATGTCCTCTTATTTTCAATAGAATCTATTTTTGGGGCGACTCTATAAAAAAGCGGAAGACTTATTGCATTGCATCATTACATTTTCAAGACTCACTAAAACATGTTGAGGTATTCGACTTCGTTACACTTTCGCACATTGGAAATAGCTTGACACGACGAAACCAATTTTATAAGTTTGCAAACTACTCAACCCTATCTTTTATTACAGTTTAGTGGCATACACATACCTACCTACGATACGATACGATGCGCTGCACTGCAAAGCACCACCGCCAAGCCGCAATTCTTTTTCGAGTTTGTTTCAGTTTATGCTCTTTCTTGAAGAGCAGCAAAAAATAGAATGGCAAGAAAAAGAATATATTCCAAGTAGTGAGGCATAAAATAGTATTACAAAGTCTAAAACAAAGACAAAGAGGAAACAGGTGCATTTGTAGTTGGTGACCTAGATCGGAAAAAAATTATGNCAAAGCACCACCGCCAAGCCGCAATTCTTTTTCGAGTTTGTTTCAGTTTATGCTCTTTCTTGAAGAGCAGCAAAAAATAGAATGGCAAGAAAAAGAATATATTCCAAGTAGTGAGGCATAAAATAGTATTACAAAGTCTAAAACAAAGACAAAGAGGAAACAGGTGCATTTGTAGTTGGTGACCTAGATCGGAAAAAAATTATGAGTACCTAACTCAGAATCTTTATCGAGAATGTTAAAACAGATGGGCAAAAATAATTCATAATTGCTGTATGCATACAGCAATATCGTGCTATGATTAACTTAGAAATTAACAATTGTCCAGGCTTATGAAAGAAAGGGCAGGAAGTGCTAGCAAAAAACATTACGTTTTTTCTGTAAGGGAATGCAAACTTTTCGTGAAGAAAAAAGAGGAGGTTGTGAAAGGGGGTTGGTTTCCCTTTGCTTTACGACTACCTCCTTGAGCTAGCAAGCTAGACCAGAGCTACCACCACCACCACTGCCGTGTTTTTCCTTTTTTTCTAGCAAAATGCTAAACACAACAACGCAAAAGTCAAAGGCTCGCTTGAGCCAAGCTGTGCAGAAAGGTGGAAAGTTGTTTTCGCGTTGGGGCATCGTGAGAAAAGCATCTATCCCTTTGGCCTGCCTTTCTGTTTGCTTTAAAGTGGCACAGAATTTTAACTTGAAACTTTTGAATACGTAACGAGCACAGTGGACAGTAAAAGCCTTCCCCTTTTCTTTATGAAAAGCCTTTCCTAACGACCTAAGAAAAACCTGAGCGGAATGAATGAATGAATGACCAAACTAAATGGTGATGCAGTTAACGATGAGTAAATAAAAAAAGAACTTGAGGAAATATACATACAAAACAAAAAGCAAGTTAAGATTCTAAAGGAGTGCTCACGGCTCCACCCTTCCCACCCATAACATATTCCATTGCCAACACCACATTATTATTATCATCATCATCAACATCAAGTTTTGTGGTCTCAACAAAAAGAAAACATTACCGGAGATGATTATTACAAAGCTTTTCCTTCCTTTTGTCTCCAGAAAATGTTGTCCTACGAGCAAGGCACAATAAGAATGCTGGACATTTTTGAAATGATAATGTCGTTTAACTCTCTTTGCAAAAGCAGATCGTCTCATCATTATTATCATCGTCATCATGAACATCACCACCGCCACAGTTACCATTATTATCATCCCCTAGTTTTTCTGCTTATGCAATCTGTCCAAGTAAAATCGTAACAATGTAGAATCTGGACATTTTATCTGAAATTCTGGACACACACATAGACGGTGAGTAAACTTTCGCAGAATTATTGTCTCTAGCCCGAGCTTATTGGTATGCAAACATGCAAAATCTAAATCGAATCGTGTCGAAATTCAGTCCATCTACAAATCAAAAATTCCCTTTTTTATTTCGACAAGTAAAAAAGTATATACTTGTGTACTGAACGGAAATCCTGATGACGGACGATGATGGTGATCACCATCATCGTAGTCACGAGAGAAATTCTGTGTGTAGTGCCCATAAAAATGTATATTTTTTTCCTCGTGGAATAGGATAATAATAACATTGATTCATGAATGGCAATAATGTGGGAGTAAGCTTGAGTCTTGAGTACATTCACTAAATCAACATTTTAACCCTATTTTCATGAGGTTCACGTAAAACCCAAACTAAACATACGACACAATCATCATCCCATCACATATGATGAAGTAAAAGACAAAAAAATATATTACTTCCGTCAGACTTTGTTGACCTACGGACCTTTCCCTTCATCCCCCTTCGCTACCCACCCAAAAACTATCAAATTATTTGGCTTTACTTAAGCTCATCATTCCCTTCTAATCTAATGAGATTCTCTTTTTATGAAACAAGGGCCTAGAGGCATGGACAAGAATCGAAATTTCTCATTCTTCTCTATCGTGCAACTTATTTTATACTTTCCAGTTGTTGTTTCGTGGTTTGGATGATGAATGCGAATACGTAATGATAATATTTATGCAGATTGTATTGTGATTGTGGTGGTGGCGTGGCTGTGACCTGGAAAAAAATATTCATGAATGTGACATCATGATCATCAGGATATCATCATTATTATTGCGATCATCATCACGCCTGTTCTGTTTTGTTGTCAGGTATCAACATCAACATCTACCCCCTCCATCCATCCAGCCAGACATTCGATTCGCTTTCAAAAAATTGTGTGGATATTATGATATGATATGTTATGATATTATATCGATTTTTATTTATTATTGTGGAAGAAGACTCTTTGAAATAATAATAATTCTAAATGCCTACCTTTCCCATGAAAAATAGATGTAGGATGAAAACTCTTATGAAGCATTATGAATACTTATTTTCTCCAGCTAAGAAGATAAAGCATTTAGCAATAATAGATAAGAACAAGAAGCATTTTAGGGTAAAGTGAACAGGTTACTCCATAGAATATTTCCTCATAAGATAGGTTTTTTCCTAAAGAAGAAAATATGGAATGCTTTTTTATGCTTGGCTTGAGCAAAAACCAAAGTCCATAACTTTTTTATCGGATTTCATCAAATCAGCTAGTGAATATCAACTAGATTTAGGGAGAAACGCATTAGTGACCACATACATAAAACATGACTTCTCTGAGTTGTTCAATCCTTCCGTTCCCTTGCCGGTAGAAGAAGAATCAGCGATTTTTCTGTTGTTGCTTCCTAGGTTTGAAATATACTTATGTGTATCTTCTTCTTCCTCGTCCTTTATTCCTCCAAGTTTTTTTTTCTCTTTTTCCCACTTCCTCCCTTATTTTTTACGTGGTATAAGCACGCATCTGAAGAGAAAAAATGGATTGTTTTCTTTCCAGTTTATATATTCTGAATACGATAAAGCATATGCCCTTTGTCTAGACCATGCTTTTTCTTTGGTCGTTCGTCACTTTTCTTATTTTTCAATTGAAGAAATGAGCATACATAAAAAAGTCTGAAAACTGTTGCAAGTTTTTTTTCTCTCCCCTTCTTGTCCTCACTCACGATATATTTTTTTGACAAAACGTTTTCCGAAGAAACTTTTTCCAGGAAACAGGTATCACTCACTAACTGTGCAGCATAAAGAAAGATCTCTTAAGTTGCCGATTTCAATGGTAACCACACAAAAAAAAATATTTTTTACAAGTTTGTTCTTTTCCTCAAGTAAAAAGTTTTTTTCTTCTTGTCCCCTTGTACCTAACAACTCAATCAGTGACGAAGTTTTTATTCTGGGAAGAAAGCTGCTGATACTTTACTTATTTTTCTCTGTTTTCTCCCTGAAAGATCCCCTTATTCTGCTGTTATGTTGACAATGCTATTGCTCACACGTACTAGTCTTCGTATGTGCTTAAACAACATTAAGAACTGATGCTTGCTTTCTCCTTCCTGTATGACGCGAAGGTAAATATTTATGCGTAATGTTTTTCCCTTTTGTAATGTAACATTGCATAAACAACTTTATATTTTTTTCAAGTTTTATTTTCCAAACACAACAAAAATCACAATAACATGTAGTTGTACAGTACGTAACCAACAAGTTCTTTTTTTAACGGCGTGCTCTTGGCATTTATGTGTTCTCTTTTGAAAATGTCTTATTTCCCGATAGGAAATAAACGTATAGAAAATAGATGGCTAATGACGCATTAATGTCAACCACACACAGGTTTCCTTTTTGTTTACTTGTCTTATTTTTTGTGAGCTAAACACAATAGGATATTTCTTTTTATGACGATTCAAGTGTATTTTGTTTATCCCTGCACATGTCACAAGTACAAACTGGTTTCAGAAGGGCAAAAATAGAATTGAGAATGTAACAACGTTTCACAAAAAAGTATTATTATCATTTGCTTAATTCAATTCCTGTCATAAAAAATTGCTTTCCCAATTCCAGGAATAAAAATTTGAAGAATAGATAATCCTATAGATTAATCAAAAGCAATCTATAGATATTTCCAAGGTTGAATTTTTTATCGAAGGCGAAATGAAGCCATTGACCAAAAAAAAAACTTTTGTCCTCGGTATGCCTTTTTCGTTTTATCCTTAGATTTTCATATGAATCACGTGTATTGCGGTTTTGTATTCAAAACGCTTTTTCAGATTCAAATCAGTAGCAGAAGAAAAAAATATTCAGAGAGCTATTACAAGAGAGATGCTCCACGACTGAGACCCCCTTGCAGACTGGAGTTTTGGGCGAATGTTGAAGAGGTCCAACTAACTCCAAACTATTTCGACACCTCAAGCTCAGCAGTAGTAGTTGTTGTAGCACTAGTTTAGTAGAAAGAGGCATGAGCGAAAAAGGGGAAAAGACGGTGGTGGTGCATCTTAAGCCAAGTCAGTTTATGGGGAATGGTGGTGGTCGCTCGCAACACAACACAACACACAACATTGTATTGTAGAAGAAACAGCCCCATGCAATGCAACAGAAACGATGTTCATGTATTACAAAAAGAGAACAGAGGGGCGCGTTTCTTATGCTGCTGCTACTACTACTCCTGCTCATCATCGTCATCATCATCATTATATTATTATTATCCCAGAGTATTTTTTTTTAAATTGTACAATAGAACACAGGGCTTATAACAGGAGAAAAAATGAGGAGGATTTAAGACATAAATGTAGACATATATCTCTTCTGAAGACTAAGCTTATGTTCATCCACCACTTGAGTGTTTATGAAGTAAAAGTAGCTAGATTCTTGGTGTGTTCCTAAGTTGTTGGTGTGGTCGGTCGTTTTTCTTTCCAAAAATTATTTATAATTAGTTTCTTTCTCGCAGGTGCTTCGTGATTATGAAGATGGATTGTTGGGAAATGTGCACGGTGCCGTATTGACTAATATTTGACATGAGCATTTAAGAGGAAAACAAAACTTAATTTAAAAATAAAATCTACCTACCTAGAGCTTCTTCTTCCCCTGACAATTTTATTTTGCTACCAAATTGGGATAATACTTTTATGCAATTACACCAACAGCACTTTATTTGCTTTAAATTTTTATTCGCCTTTTTATTCGACATTCCATATTCCAAGAAGTATTACTTTGCTTTTTTACAAAGAAAAAAATACATATAATTCCGAAAAAAGACTTTTTTAATAGAAAAAGGATCTGAGTAGTTGTTTGTAGTCAGTAGTCCTTCTGTACCTATCCTTGTCGGAAAAAAATATAGTAAGTGAAAAGACAGAACAGAAGTCGAGTCGAAGAGTTCCTTCTTGCTCGTTTACTAAACATCATTTGTCACGCATCACAACTTAATTTTGCCTTCCAATCTGAAATCCAATTATTTTTTACGTTTATTGTTGAGAGCAGAAGAAGAAAAAATGTACTCTCAGAAAAAATCATCTCGGCAGTGGCAGTAGCTGGTAGTTCGGCATAGAATTTTTTTCTCTGTACCTTAACTACAGAAGAATAAAAAAACGTTTTAAAAATATTTTTTCTCTGAGTTGTTGTTCGGCTAAAGTACGTTATGGAATGGAATTGGTTGCTTCACAAGAAAAAAAAAATGGAATTGCTGAAGACACATCCAATCCAGCCTTTAAAAGAAGTTATACAACAGAGTTGATTTCTTCTTCGTCCTTATGCAAAAATAGAGATCCTTAAAAGATCCATTTGATTTTTTTACTATTGTACGACTACAAAACGGCTTTCTTTTTGCTTTATGCAAAACAAAAACAGAAAAGACACGGCTTCCCTTAGAAGTTAAGATGAGAAGCCTTGAAGCTTTTTTCTTTGAATGGTTTCTTTCAGAGATTATTTCAAAGTTAGAAATCAATAGAATTAGAAATTGCAAAGGGTATAGTTTGACTTCACTCAATGGAGAAATCTACCTACTTACTCGTGCTAGGTACTTGAACAAATTGAAAATGAGTGTTTTGAAGAAAACATGTTTCGGGGAAAAAAATTTAATCAGCAATTTGTATTAAATTGCTGCTCCAGGTCATTAACAGCGGAGAAGAAAATCTTAATGTTTTTCCCAATTAAAATGAAGGAAGCATTTTTATAATTTGAAAATTAAATGAAGTTGTTTTTAAGCATTGTTCAGTTCTGGAGACATGAATACATTAAATAGGTCTTACCGATTTGTTGAACTACGGACACGCGGAAAGTCACAGAAGATTGTCCTGGAAGAGTTGT